>JAZGTK010006842.1:0-20197 GCA_036877625.1 Ambastaia sidthimunki | reverse complement strand
CTAATGTTCTGCTTTCTTTTTCATGCTGTTCATTTATGACAACAGGGAAGACGTAAAAGATTGTTCGGTAGGTTTCATTGTTTAGACATCTCACAGTTTTTGCTTCAATTAAATAAGCTCACACATAAATATATACATTGTGTACACAATTCTTGTGGTAATGAGTTGCCATCACTGTTATTACTAATAAAAGTTCTTCCCTTTTTGCATCGCTAGATCAAGGTTGAAAGCCTCCCGAAGCAAGTCATATTCAAAGGTCTTGCCCCTAGGGTTGTATTGACAAACCATCTTCTCCCCAAAGGAACCAAGACAAAAGTACACCTTGAGGAACAGGGGCGACAAAAGGTCTCCTTCAGCTTCACGCAAAGCAAGAAACCACGTAAGAATGTATTTCTAGCCCCACCAAGCCCTGAGAAAAGTGAACATTTATCTCCACCGCAAGCTGGGACCATACTCACTTCAGATCTAGCAGGACATGGTAACGAAATCAAGAATGTGGATGTAAATTCCCCTGTTCTTGCCACAGCAGTGGGGGAGTCACAGACAACACATCCCCCAGTATCCTTCCCACTCAAATCAAAACATGATCTTGGGAAGATACATTTTAAGAAACAGATTCTCAGCATTACTGTTGTTGAGGATAACTCCATTGTCAGCACTGCCCCAGGTGAGATTTCAGAGCCAGTAGTCCCAGCAGAGTCAGACAAAATTAAATCCTCAGTCAAGGTTGAAACTGAAACTTCATTGCAGCAGTCTCACAATAACTCTGTCATTGATAGTTCCTTTGAAAGCCCTCAGGAGAAATTAGATTCATGCCTTAGGGGTCCTGTTACTTCCCATATTGGGAAGGGAGATGCAGATTCTTCCATAATTTCTGAGCATGAATCTGAGGAAAGCAAAAAATCTCAAGCTCAATTAGACAGCACTCTTCCTGGTTCAGAGACGGATGGGGATTCAATCCAGATATCATCTAGTCAAAAGTATAGTGACCACAAAAACGTAATAAAATCTGAATGCCAGAGTAATGAACCAAAAAGATCCTCCAAAATAGAGGAGTTTGAAAAATCAAGGTCTGATAGAAGGGAAGATGAAAAAGGGTCAGGTCGATCAAAGTCTGAGCGTGATTCCAGGCACATGTCTTCAAGGTCATCTCGTTCTGACAGAGACAGAAGAAGGACCAAAAGTAGGTCACGGTCTAGATCCCGTGGCTGTCGAACTAGTTCTTATTCCAGGTCTGAGAGATCAAGGGGTGAGAGACAGTCAAGGTCAGATAGATCACATTACCATGATTCTGAGAGGAGGTTTCATCGAAGTTCTCCTCATCGTGAAAGAAGAAACTCGCGTTCTCGAGGTGATGGCAGGTCTCGTGACAGCTCTGACTCAGAGGAGGACCACAGGCGGACAAGAACTCGAGGCAGTGACTCGAGCCGATCATCTGTTTACTCCAGCTCACAGAAAGACTCAAAATCATCTATTCACTCCAGATCCCACAGGGACTCAAAACCCATAGATTGTTCTCGATCATCAGAGGCAGACAAAAGAACACAACATTCAAAATCAGAACGACTGAATGGAAAAACTGGTGACACTGAATCCAATAAAAAGAGCTCTCCTGAAGCAGAGAGTGTGCACAGGAAATCTAGTACCCAGTCAAAATTGGAGCTTAATGCTAAAACCTCAAACTCCAACCCAGCTACCTCATCACGGACATCTGAGAGAAAGGTCCAGAAAAACAGTGGCAGCTCTGACTCTGATGAAGAGCATAGAAAAAAATCTCAGTCACAATGGTCGGACAAGTCCTCTGGGTCTAGCAGTTCATCATCCATAAAAGCTGATCCTGCAGATCACAAGACTTCAGTTAATGTAACTGGAACAGACAGACATTCAACAGACAGATTAAATAATAATACAAAGCAGTCACAGATAGTCTTTAGTGAAGTTGTTCCTCAGAGGGAATGCAAAGTTTACGTTGAGCCTCTGCATGATATCTATGTTCAGACTAAATTTAAATTCAGTTCTCAACAAATCCATGAAACAATGCACAAAACAAATCAACAAATAGAGCATCAACGTTCAAACCAAGAACTTAGTAGCCTGGAAAATTGCACAAAGAGGCAAAAGACAATTGCGATGTCGAAGGAATCAATTTCTTGTAGTGTCAAAGTTGAAAGTTGCACTGAGATTGATAAAGCTGAAATAAAAGATGGGACTCCAGTCCATAGTGAAAATCTGACAGAAGAACAGACTGAGCCAGTTCTTTTGGTCCACGATCCAGCCCAGGATCCAGCAGGATCACTGGCACACCCTCTTTCTGTGAAAGAATCTCCACCTGGAGGATGCTTGAACTTAAACACTAAATTGGCTGGCCCATCACTGATCATTAGTAACAATAGTATGCCTGTCACATCAAGTGCTAATTCTTGTGAAAAGGATTCTGAGCAGCTTAGTGTAAAGCCTGAGCAACCTAATAGTGAGAATATGAAAAAGGATAGTAGTGCTAAAAAATCAAGATGGGACATTGTTGGCCAAGACATTTTAGAATCTCAAAGCTCCAAGAAAACAGTGAATTCAGAAATAGTAACTCCTTTGAAACAGTTAATTTCAGTAAAGAAAATTGAGTTCAACAGTGATACTGACCCTGATGAATCTGAAGTACATTGTAATACATCTGTAGAAGGACTAAAAGTAGATGTGACTTCTGTTGAATCTTGTCAAAAGGTTGATATTCAACTATCTGACCACAGCACTCAGCATTCTCATAGTGAACATGTTATTGTCAATCCCCTTGTAAATCAGACTTTTGAAATTCCTCAAACAAAAAGTCCCCACTTTGATCTTCCTGCTAGTACTGAAAAAGCTAAAGTAGACAAACCCAAGTATGAAACACAAAACCCTGATTCTTTAAACCCTGATTCTGACAGTGAGAGTGAAGATTCTGACTCTGATTCAGATGATGGACAGGTCTCCTTGAAGCGACTGCACTCTGTGGTGATTGTGCCAAAAAATTCAACCATTGCTCTTGAGACTAAAGATTTAGCAGATCCATCTTCTGAGTCTGCAGTATTTTCTTCCCAGCAGAGACCACCTGATAAAGTTGAAACTGTTAATAGGGAATTTGGATATGGTTTTAATTGTCAGTCAAAGCTTGAAGAATCATCAACTACTGATCAAACTGTCATGCTAAGTGCAGATGATAAATGTCAATTTACTTCTGCTAGTGTGTTCTACCAATCACAGAGCAACATGGTTGACAGCACAAGCCATTTAGAAGCCACCAATCCTCATGTGGACAAGAACTGGAGTGCCCAGGAAAAACATAATGTCTGTGCCCAGATGAACCAAGCATCTGATCAGAAGCCTTGTAGGAACCCTGAATCAGTCTACCATCAGTATCATGATCAACCAGATAGCTGGGACATTAGAAAGGGGGGGCAACTGCAATATGTAAACTTAAATTCAGACTTCACTGGTGGGAGGGGTTGTAGCTTTACCTGGGACTTCAGCCAGTCAGAACAGCCCAGCAGTACATTTCAGCAACCAGACAGCAGTCATGGTTATGATCGCCATTCACAGCCAGGCGTTCCTCAGTTTGAGAGTGTTCATGGACAAAGTCAGTGGACTCAGTCTGCCCTTTCTAATATCACCAGCATATCAGTCAACACACATGTGCCTTCTCAGTATCATGATTCATTTAACCAGATTCATCCGGATTCTCTCACTAATGACTTCGAAGAGGACTGTGAGGGAAGGGTAGTGGGTATTAAGCAAGGGTCTGTCCTGACTTCTGATTATTCACGGTCATCCCCATTTGTTCAAGCCCCGGAGATAAGTAGCAATTGCAGCTTCACAACAGAGGGTCAAAACATCTCAGAAGCTCCTAGAGAAGACAACCAGAAGCCTCACAGAGGAAGGGGTCCACCCAAGAAGAGACGTCAAGACTTTGAATCAGAATCTGATAATGAGGCAGAAGCTGGACTCACCAGTAAAAGGGAGTGTTTTGGAAAAGACAACAAGGAATCACTTGACCAAACTCAAGAGCTACATCGCCCACTGCTCAGTCTGAAAGACTTCCAGGATCCAGCTGTGTGGAAGGAGAAAGCAAAGCAGAAAAAAATGCCACCTTACTTTGACCTCATTGAGGAGAACATGTATCTGACAGAACGGTGGGTATCTGTTTTGCCCCATTACAGCCAAAGTCTATATATTGTATTTCTATATATTTATTTATGAGCATGCTTTGGGAGGTTTTCTGCATTTTGTTAATGAAGTAGGCATAAACATGAAGCTATACATTAGCTTTGCATATATACACCTTAACTTAAATATTACACGCTGAGTCCACTTTTTTCACATTTTGTAGAATATTATATTAATATTGCAGATAATGTTGGTATTAAAGTATCGTGTCAAATAATGTCTAAATTAATTCTGTTCAAAATATTTACATAAGTAGTAAAGACGGCCGTTTTTATACAATGCACAGTAAGCGTTACTTTCTCACAAGAACCACCACAGTCACAGTGCAATGCAGAGTTGTTATATACTTCATGCCATTTTACTGCACCTAAAATGAGCGTTTTTATAGCGTAGTCATATTTGCTGTACATTTCCTTATTTGGATCCTAATATATGATTATAAAAGTGAAGCTAAAGTTTTAAAAATCACAATTGGATTAAACTGATCATGATGTTATATAGCTATTGAGACTGGCCTATTAAATCTTTCTGAAATATGTTTTCGTTCTTCTTTATATTTACTTAGTATTTAAGATTGTTTGTAACTCCCTGTTTCTCAGTGCAATGAAAATCTGATCTGTTTCTTAACAGCAAAAAAAACAAGTCTCATCGTGACATCAAAAGAATGCAATGTGAATGTGCCATCCTGTCGAGGGAAGAGCGAGCCCGGGGGATTATGGCATGTGGAGAGGACTGTCTCAATCGCCTGCTGATGATCGAGTGGTATATACTCTTTTGCCACATGATAATATTTGGTGTATGGAAGAGAGACTGTAATTAATATATCATGCTTATGTTAATTTCTAGTCTTGAGTTGGTGGCAGATTGTGATTAAGACTGGAAACTTCAACTTATCATTCGCACTAAGAATACACAGGACAAGATTGTTTTTGCTTTCTATTTCTTCTCTCAAGTTCTTCCCGATGTTTAAATGGAGCGTACTGCTCCAATCGGTGCTTCCAAATGAAAAGGCATGCAGACTATGAGGTCATTTTGACAGAGAGCAAAGGCTGGGGTTTAAGAGCAGCAAAAGACCTACAACCGTAAGTTGTATTTCCTTCAGCTAACACACACTTGTCACCTCTAATAACTTCTTTGGCCCCATTACACAGTAATCCTGGTAATTTACCAGCAAATTACTAAAATGACTTTACCGGTAAATACACAAATGTGCACTTCACACAAGCAGTGGCATTTCATCTTTTTACTGGTAACACACCATTAACACATTAATACCAATATACCAGTAATGTCATTAATTGTGAGTGAGTGCCAAATTGTTGTTTTTAAAACATGTAAGGGTTTGACTTTGTTTCAAATCGTATGCAGTCTAGATTTTTGTTGCAAACATTTACATCTCTGCTTTTACTTCCGTGAACAGCATTGCTTCATAACAGTAATGCATCACCCACGTCAGAATGTTCTGATTGGCTCAAAGCAGGCTTTATTATTTGTTATGTTGTGTATCATGCTGAATTTTTAAAAAAAAAAATATTTTTACACATGATCTCTTAACGGTAATTTAGCAGTAAAGACAGCATGTGTGAAAGGGGCTTTTGTGTCCTTAATGCAAATAACTTCATCTTTTTGTTCAGGAACACCTTTGTTTTAGAGTACTGCGGGGAAGTTTTGGACCACCGGGAATTTAAGGCACGGGTGAAGGAGTACGCTCGGAACAAGAACATTCACTATTATTTCATGGCTTTGAAGAACAATGAGGTGAGCCTTTGTTATCAGTGCAAGGGCTAAGATTTACATGCATGATCAATATTTACAGGCATTACCTAAATTAATCCTTAAGGACACAAGTAAACATGTCTCCATTACGTCTGCAGATCATTGATGCCACTCTGAAAGGAAACTGTTCTCGTTTCATGAATCACAGCTGCGAACCCAACTGTGAAACTCAGAAAGTGAGTGAAAACTGTTGTTGATCTCACTTAGCTGTTTGTCTGCATTACCTGCATTCTGATAATAAAGTCTAACAAACCTATTCAATAATACTATAGATTACTTAGACATCTAGCAACCTACTACATATCCTTAGAACCCTGTGTGCTAAATATTCAATATTGACACTGAGAACTCTCTCACATATTAAATAGATTCAAAGCCATTTATTTACATTTATGCATTTGACAGGGGCATTTATCAGTTTGTCGCTTCCATTGACAAACTATTGTTCCATTGTTGATCCATTTTTATTGGGATTTCAGCCCTGACTTTGGTTTTGCTAGTACTGTGCTCTACTAGTTAAGCCACAGGAAACCTAAAATCTATGTAAAATCATTGTTTTGCATGTCTGACCCATTGCAATTTTTTGCAGTGGACTGTGAATGGTCAGCTCAGAGTTGGCTTCTTCACCACTAAAGCTGTGACGACTGGAACTGAGCTCACCTTTGATTATCAGTTTCAGAGATATGGGTAAGGGAGTCACCCTAAACAGCAGTGCTTACTTAAAACGAAACGTGACAAATGCATTTCAATTGTGAGATCACATCTTCCTTGCTCCATCCACCAGGAAGGAGGCCCAGAAGTGTTTCTGTGGTGCTCCTAGCTGTCGAGGGTTAATCGGTGGAGAGACTCGAGTCAGTGTTCGAGCAGCAGGTGGAAAGAAACAGAGGGAACGCTCACGGAAAAAAGACACTGATAGTGGCCTTACCACGGTAAGAAAGGGCCTTGATTAATGTGCTTTATACAGCTATTGGAAATGACAAGGAGTCAGACAAAATACACTGTAAATGAACAAAGAGTTTTACATCTAAAGTTCTGTGCTTGGTTTTATTACACAGCCCTTGGGAATACTTAATTGTGATTGAGCATCAGCAGTCATTTTTTTTCATGATGACTGTTGTCCATAGCAACACTGTATAACTTTTGCTGTTGCGGACATAGATGTGCTTGCATTCTGCTTCCTTGTGGGAAACTAAAAATGATGTGTTATAATTAGGATATTGTACCATCAGTGATCATTATCACAACTAAACCCCTTTAACAGAGATCAGGACACTGGCATGATCATTATACTTATACTTTGTTTGATGAATATTTGTGTAGTAGAAAAGGTTTTTTTTTTTTAAAGCAGTACCAAAGAATTGATCCCACAGTTGAATTGGGTCAGGTTTGTTCTCGCTGCAGGTTAATTGCTCTGAGATTTGCAGGGCCTGTTCTAGTCCACAAATAACACAGCTAATATGCTGCATACATTGAAGCTAACTTCAGTTAAATCAACTTTTTCAGTCAAATCAGTTTATAATTCAGCTAATTTCAACCAGCACTCTTCATCTCTGGTACAGGCCTGCGCTAAAAAAGCAAACAACATAGATCTTTTAGATATGTGCAATTGGAAGTCAGCTTTTAACTATGGACTATACTGTCTTGTAGTTGTTTAAATGTATTGATGTTCTGCAGTTGGATGAGGAGCTGGAGGCCCTACAGGAGAATGGAGAAGGCCTCTGTGGAGAGAAAGATGTGCTCTCGCTCTGCAGGCTCATGGTACGAGTGGAGACAATGGAGCAACGACTCACCTGCCTTAAACTCATCAAGGTAGACTGTAACACCACCACACTGGCATGCATTTCATGTTTAATGTAGGTAGTGCACAGTATTGTAGTGCTGAAGCACATTTGCTTAGGTATAAGTGGTGTATAAAGCTTTTAAAAATTGCTGACAACCAGTCTTAACTGAATTTTTTGCATGCCTGTACAGAATACCCAGAATCCTTTGTGCCTGAAGCAGTTTTTGGATCACCATGGCCTCTCGCTGCTGTGGATATTTATGGTTGAACTTTCCGAGGCCAAGACCAACTCTGTGAACAACACTAAACTGCAGCTGGAGGTAAAAATCAGCACACATGCACATTTAGGAAGGGATTTTAAAAAATTAAAGAGAGCTTCGGCAAGCAAAACTATTGGGCTGCTAGCTATTTCTGTTGTAGTATTAATACTGTAGAGCTATTTTCTTTTCTCCCTGGTTACTGGGCTGCCATTAGTATGTCCCATACTATGGTGATTTACTTATAAATGTTTATTGTACATTTAAGCCTCTCCTTGGTATTTTCAATGTATAGAATCTTCAAAGCTAATCTAAAATAGCTGAAGTAGTTCAGTTATGTTCATTAACTTCAGTGGCATGGAAGATTACTCGGTGTCATATTTTCCAGGAAACCTCATGCAAACTTCAGAAATTCCTAGTGGCTTGATATTTTGGTAAATGTAGCTTAATTATGATAAAGTTTATTGCAAAATGTAGTTTTACACTCCAATAGTTAAGCCTATAGATGTAAGCTAGTAAATTTACAACCTTACATTGTTGCATCCTCAGATAATGAAGGCGCTGTCAGTGCTGCCCATCTCAACAAAGAACATGCTGGAGGAGAGTCGTGTGTTGCAGTTTATCCAGCGCTGGGCTCAGAGGCGGCCACTCGGGCAACCTGCAGAACAGGATGGCTACTCCAGTGAGAGCACTTCACGTGCCCAAACACCCCTCAACACCCCCGATGGTCCAGTAGCCAAGCCGGCCACTGAGCTGGACAGCGACACTCCTAAGCGGGCAGTCTACCGTAGGTTGAAGATCATCAGTGAGAACAGCCTGGACAGTGCACTCTCAGATGCTAGTAAAGCTTCAGATGGCAAAGAAGAGGAATATGAGGAAGAGGACGAGATGGAGGATGAGGCTTCACAGTTGGAAGCAACAGTTGAAATATCAGTGAAAGCAGAAAGCATTGATGAAGCTCCTGCTGAGGGTAAAGTTGAGGTTGAGCCTGAGTTAAAACAGGAAACCCTTGAGACTGTGGAGGTCACACTGTCGAGGGCGGAGGATATGAGCACTGAGGAAGAGACGGTTAAACCACAAGAACCTGAACAGAAGGAACTCTGTAAGCCTGAAGACCAACTGTCCACTGATTATGAAGAGAAGTTGGTGGATCAAGAGACCAAGATAGAGGAGCCATCCATGAATTTAGAAGATCAGAGAGAGTCAACAACAGAGGAAGATCCACCTACAGTCTCGGACGTCACAGCTGTGGGGGATATAAACAATGAAAGTGTAGTTTCTGATGTGAAAACTCCCACCCCCATCGCTGAGGAACAGGTGGAGAATGCATCTTCTGAACACTGCAGCTCAGAGGGCAACACATGTAGCAGCACTGAAGAGATCACACCCACACAACCACCAGAAGTCATAGAGAGCATATCCTCTGAAGCTCCAGCTGTTGCCATAGAGAGTACACCCACAGAATCTCCATCTGTCTCTGTGGAGACAACTCCACCTGGTTCCACTATAGAATCCTTAGCAAATGCGTCATCAGAGACCGTGGTAGCTGCTGGTTCTGCTGACACTTTAACTCTGGAGACTGTGGTTGTTCCAGCAGAGGGTGCTGCAGTAGGAACTCCCTCACAAGATGAGGAGGAGGGTGTATCTGATGTAGAGAGTGAGCGCAGTCAGGAGCCACAAGTGAGGGCTTCTGATATCAGTGACATGGCTGCCCAGCTTCTGGACAGCTGGAAAGACCTCAAGGCAAGACTTAAGTTGTCCTAAATAGGGATACATCCATAGACAGTACAGTACAATGATACAAGTGTATTTTTATTAATTTATTAATTTTTTATTAATTTGTTATTTGCTGACATCTTGCATAATCTTTATGTAAATTAAAAGTAGTTAAGTAAACTCTTCTGTTTTTATACGTTATAAATGTTTTAAAACTCATTCTCTTTGTTGATTATTAAAGAATGATACGAGTAGTATTGTCTGTGCATCGCTATTTAAAAGGTTGTACTTATCTGCTTGAAAAACAGAGGGTTGGTTTGTAAATGCATGCACTGTTTTTCTTCTAGGAGGTTTACAGGATACCAAAGAAGAGCCAGGTTGAAAAAGAATCAAATGGTACGTCAAGAACATATTTTCAACTACTACCAGTTTTATTAATGGCTTCACTAACTCTGATCTGTTTTTTAACTTTTTTTTAAACAGATCGCAGTCGAGATCGGGAAGCATTGAAGACACCTCGCACGCCCTCGAGCAGTCGAGAGAGAGAGCACGAGAGAGAGAAAGAGCGGGAACGGGAGAGAGACTGGGAGCGGGACTGGGATCGGGACCGTGAGCGGGATGGGGAAAAGTCAACCCTTCGCAGTGCAGATAGGAGAAGACGGCGAGGCTCCACCTCCCCTCTGCCTCCCTCAGCCTATGAGAGAGGTAAACGTAGAAACGATGACCGGTAAGATCTCTCATCTGTTAAACTCATATATAAACTGTCATTTATTTATCCTTATGTCATTCCAAACCCGTATGGCTTGACTTTTTGTTCTGTTGAAGTTTGTTCCGTTTGTATTTTAATTTTCAGTAGTTATGAGCAGGCCAACAGCAGTAAGAAGAAACTGCACAGCAAAGAGTCCCGTAACAAGCTGTCTACAGAGGAACGCAGAAAGTTATTTGAGCAGGAAGTGGCTCAGCGTGAGGCCCAGAAACAACAACAACAACAGCAGCAGCAGCAGCAACTGCAGACGCTGGCATTCAATCCATTGGCCTACGCCTCCAGCCCAAGCTTCATGACGTACCCACCTGGATACCCCATCCAGACCTATGTAGATCCCACCAATCCCAATGCAGGCAAAGTTCTTCTCCCCACACCTCCTGTGGAGCCTCTCTGTGTTACCTCAGCTGCTAGTGCTGCTGTTGTTACCTTTCAGCAAACACCTGCTCAGCCAATCATATCAGATCTTGGTCTAGCTTCACCTTCCTCCACCACCACCCAGGCCGGATCTGCCTCCAGCTTGGCCCACATCCCTGCCTCTTTGGAACTTTCATCTGACACGCCAACTCAGCAGTTCGTCCAGCCTGCTGTGCCAGCACAGGACCCAGGTGTGGCTGTCCTCTCGGTGCCTGCACAAACAGCCAGCCCGCAGGTCCAGAGTCAACAGGGTTACACCACTCTCTGGGACCCCAACACGCAGCAGGCGGTCACGGTACAGACGCAACCCACTCAACAGTACTCCACCACGGCACAGCCTCAGACCGCCATCTACTATCAGGGTCAGCCCTGCCAGACTATCTACAGCATTCCTGCAGGATACCCACAGACCAACACTCCTGTCATACAGGTGGGACATCCGCACTTTCCTAAATTCTCACTTTCATATAGTAGTTAACCTGAAGTCTTAAGATTGTGTGGAAATAACACCAGCTGTTTATCACTGCTGTTGTCTACAGACGTACACAGAGCCAGCCGCCAGTTACATGCACGGACAGCAGGTGTACACGGGTCATCAGCAGGGTGTGGTCGTGCAGCAGGGAGGCACTGTCACCACAATCGTCACATCTCAGACTGTTCAACGGGTATGTAGCTCATGCTTTTCGCCAGAAGGGGGTGCTGTTACACTGTCTCACTCTTTGTCTCTTTCTGTCTTTTTAAAACTTCTTCTGCTTAGATAAAACCCTTGCAATTTAATATTAAATCTCAAACGACATACATTTTTTGATGTACAGATAATTAGCGTAATTAATGACAGAATAAACCTTTCCTATTCCCAGTTAATCTGGAGTCTTCAGTTCATTTGACTTGAAAATGACCCTATGGATGTGCTGTTATTTCACATTTAAGTGATCTTGACCAAAAGAGAACTAGCTCACTAGCTTTCTTGGTTCATTAGCTCTGATGCAAACCATTACAGACTCAGTGCACTGCAGTCATTGTTATGCTAATCAGAGTGTTTTGTTTTCTGTCTGCTGTGCTCTAGAATCAAGCATTTTTAAGTGCATGATACACTTTCCTTGTAATTTTTGTATAAATACAATTATGCTGCCTCTGTGCCTCATTTAAAAACTATGTCAGTGTCTTTCCCGTAAAATGACTGATAAGACATCCTCAATTGAGGTTTCACAGGCTTTAATGTTGAGCAGTGCTATACCACAAAGTCCTGGAGAGCTCCTGATTAGTGTTTTATAGACAACAGGAACCACTTCCAGTAACTTCAACATGCTGACTAACCTCCTGAACTGTGATTCACCACAGGAAATGATCGTCCCCAACAGCATCATTGACCTGCCGCCACCCTCCCCACCCAAACCTAAAACCATTATCCTGCCGCCCAGCTGGAAGGTGGCGCGTGACCCGGAGGGCAAAATCTATTATTACCACATCGTGACCAGGTATGGCAGGCCATTTTTAAACAAACAGTCTGT
Source organism: Ambastaia sidthimunki (assembly GCA_036877625.1). Classification (NCBI taxonomy): domain Eukaryota; kingdom Metazoa; phylum Chordata; class Actinopteri; order Cypriniformes; family Botiidae; genus Ambastaia; species Ambastaia sidthimunki. The sequence goes on along the minus strand of JAZGTK010006842.1, from coordinate 7,780 downwards.
TTATAATTAAAACTGAAGCACGAAGTGAGCCACTTTTATTAGTTTAACTAGATGAAGTCGGTGCTTTTAAACAATAAAACTATGTGACACCAGCACAGATCGATCTAATGAGTTAAAAAAAACTCATTCACCCAAAAATGAGCATAAGGGATCTGTTCAGAGAAACACCAATGATATTTTGAAGAAGCTGTTTTTTTTTGTCAATACATTGGAATTATACTATTAATAGAATACAAAAGTAGCATTTAAGTAATCCATGTGACTAAAGAGCTGTATTACAAGCCTTTTTAATCAATACAATTACTTTGTATGAGTTTACGAGTTTAGGATATTGTTTGATTGTAAACCAACAGAGCCAGAGCACTTCTTCCATTGTGCTGTTATTTTCTGTTATAACTATTGTCATGAAAGTCTGATGAGCTTGTGTTCTGTGTCAGGCAAACACAGTGGGATCCTCCCAACTGGGACGGGACAGCAGAAGAGGTTAATGTGGAACACGAGGCTGAGATGGACCTTGGGACGCCCACATACGATGAAAACCCTTCAAAGGTTCAAACCACTTCCTAATACTTGATAGGAACATCATGGATCTAACTGATCTTTTACCATAGATTGAGACTGATGTGGACATTTTACATTTCACCACATAAAGATCCATTTAGATAATATGAAACCTAATCTACAAAAACAGCTCATTAAAAGATTAACTGTGAGATTAATAGATTAATATTAGCACCATGAGCACATCAATGTTGGGGTCTTCACAATTAAATATAATGCCTGTTCAGTAACTGTCGGTTTTGCTGTCAGTCATAAGTGTTCATTTATATAAGAGCCTTAAAGGGACAGTAGCAATTTCATAAGAAATGTATATAATATAGCATTGAGAAGATTAAATAAACAAACTTGCCTTGGAGGTGCCCCAAACATGCTACTAGAGTTCACTTGAGTGCACACATGTAGAGTGTAAAGCTGGGCCAGCCCTTCTGGATAATTGAAGACGGTGCTCCAAGCATCCAGGATGGAATGGTTCACAGCTGGGGCTCATCCACATAGAGAAAAGCTTTTTGGAGTTAGGAGGAGGAGAACGCTTGAATCACTTAGATTTGCCTCAGTTTTTAGGCATCAGTTTAGACTTCTAAGACAAATCATCTGGGGCAAATAAACAAGGTAAGACCAGTGTAAACTAAAGCCACATACAGTAAACATTTTTTTAAAAACACGTAATCTTACAGGCCATAACAATCTCAATCCTGTCGTTCAGTGTGGATCTCTCCCCCATCACCAACTCCTTCATTCTCTTTTCATTTTTCTTTCCCTCCCTCCCTCTTTCTCTCTTTTCCTCCCTCCACTCTCTCACTTTCTCCTCAGCTTATGCTGGTGTTTTCTCTGGCTCTCTTTGATGCTAATGAAACCCAGCTGTTGAAACTGCATTCATTTATGTGTGGTTTCTTGTTTTCAAGTTGAACTGTGCAAAATCTCTTTTGTCTTCTCAGCAATCCTGTTTTTTCCTCTTTCTTTAAATTTAATATCTTGTCTAGAAAGCTTTCAGTCGATGTTACAGGAAAGTTTTATTGTCTGTATTTCAGCATGTGCTGCTTTCAGCAGAGGTGCACTGTTTTGGCCTTAACATTTCTATCTGCTTGCCGGGGGCAGTGAGTAATGACAGTCTTGGCGTTAATTCAGCACAGTTTTCGTCTCGTTCATATCTAAGGGCACCCTGGGAATTGCAGTGTTAAGTGGTGTTCACTGTAGGATTTAATCTCATAAATATATGGAAAAATAATGCTAAAACAAGGTCTGGATTAGATAAACAAATAAATTATCAGTGTTTGTATATGTATTTATCAGAGTTTTTGTTTGACTCGTTTCCACAGTTCTCCACGAAGACGGCCGAGGCAGACACGTCCAGCGAGCTGGCCAAAAAAAGCAAAGAAGTCTTCCGCAAGGAGGTGAACTTGAGATTCTCTCTGGGTTTTTACTAAATGATCACAGCAGTAGCTCGTGTGGGCCTAGCAAGTCTAACCTTTCATTCCTCCTCTTCATCTGTTCAGATGTCACAGTTTATTGTGCAATGCCTTAATCCGTACCGCAAGCCAGATTGCAAGTTGGGCCGCATCAGTAACACGGATGACTTCAAACATCTTGCTAGGAAGGTAACATATTTGCTTTGTATAAAGAACTTGCCTTTTTTTCACTTTGGACATTGTGTTTTTAAGACATTTAAAGTTAATAATAGTTACGCTTAAAAATGCATTTTAAAACGCCTGTATTTTGTTTTATTCCATTGTGTTCTTTCCAACTGCAACCCACCCAGTAGTCAATTATTAAAATATGTTAGCACATCGCTAATCTTTTCTTTAATAAATACACTGTAATAAATACAGTGTATTTATAAGAGTTCTGAAGTTTACATCACATTCATTATACTTTCATCAAGGTTTCAGTGGTGCTTTTTATTTTCCTAGCTGAAATAAGTTTATCTTTCTAACCCTGTATTTGTGTGTGTGTGTGTGCGCGCCTGTATATTTGCTCACAGCTGACTCATGGGGTGATGAACAAGGAACTGAAATCTTGCAAGAACCCTGAAGATCTCGAATGCAATGAGAACGTCAAACACAAGACCAAGGAATACATCAAGAAATACATGCAAAAGTTTGGCTCTGTGTACCGGCCCAAGGAAGACACAGAGCTGGACTAACTGGCCCAAAAACCCAGGATCTTCCTGGCAACTCTTTCCAACTTAACATCGCTGGCTCTGAGCAGCTGGGCTAAACAGTTTTTGGAACATCAGGCAGGATGCCATCAGAGCAAGTCCTGTTGTTTGTTCTACTGTCTTTCTAACCATGTTCTAAATGCTGCTCTGGGGGCAAGGGAGGGGGACACTTGCCCGAGCCATCCTGTACGGGGGTGGTTTTTTGATAAGATGCGCCTCGTAGTGCGTAGGCGAACAGGTGATGTCTGCGGTATGACACGCAGAGGACACACACCAAGGGTGCTACACAGACTCACAGATATCATGATATTTTTAGTCTTCTTAAAAATGATCTACTCTAAATGGCATACCTTTTGGTATCATCACATGAGGAGGATCATCCTAAACTCAGCATTAAACATGAGAAGATAAAGAATAAGTGGACCATTAAAAAGCTTTCCCTCTTGCCACCCAACTCTCTTACTGTAGTTTTCACTAAGGGCTTTTGGTAACTTGCCTGCTATGCTGAAGGTCCAGCTCCATACTGATTAGTCAAGGCTGATGAAGCAAGCAGGAGAACTGATGACAGATGCTAAGGATTTTGGCGGATAAGTGAGCCAATGGTTGAGCCTTTATTTACTTACTCATCTACACGCATTACTGGTTGTCTTCTATGTGGACTCACTGGCCAAGAGTCGCCCTGCTCAGCATAGTTTTTATGGTTTTTAGATGCTTACATTGAAGCGTGCAGGTGTGATCTAACCCCATTTGCTCTGGTTTCTCTTGACCAGGAGGAAAGGTTATGTAGCAATGATATTTTATCAAGGTCTTTCACACTGTTTTTACATTAACATTTTTATTGGTGTCGCAAAGGCAAATGTGAAGCCTTCCAGGCAATTTGTAGTTTTTGTGGCCCTTGTTTATAGATCGATCAGGTTTACTGTCCCATAAGCTCTGGCCTTTCATTGACTCACCCCACTTAGATATCATGCATTAAATCCAAAACATGTAATATATTGCTTTATATGTGAATATATTGAGAGCTAGTTTTTGAGATCATTAGCAGAGACTTTGTAAAAAGACTGTGGGGGGCCACAATTTCTCGTGTAAATATGTGTAATTAATTCGAACCGGAAAATGGGATTAGAAGGATGTATATAGATCCGAGTCCTCCGTCCTGTCAGCGTAGCTCCGGTGTTCCTACATCAAGAATTCCGCACTCTCTCACTGCTCTGTATGTTGGGTTTTAAAAGGGGTGTCATTTAACTTTTTCTCCTTTGCTTTCTCTGTTGAAAGACTTGTTTTTTTTTATGGACAAATGGGAGTCTCACCCTACTCCTGTGTAAGTACTGTGCAAGCACATTGCCATACTGAGTGTAAAAACATTTTAAAATAAAATAAACTGTTTTCTAAAAAAAAGGCTTGTTTGTTGTCTTATGCCTTTATTTGATAGGAAAATGCTCTCCATTCAAGAACGTTCATAACAACAACTCTTATGGCCTCCATAACTGTTTAATAGAAAGCCACATAAGAAAACAATATTTTTGGTGATGCATACACTTCAAATCAAAATTTTATGTTCATAATGACCCATTTTTGAACATAGAACTAGATATTGGGCTGCTGCCCTCTTAAAACAACTGGCACCCACTTTTGATGACATTTATTGACTCATTATTTTTATCCCAAAGGTAATGTTTAATTTACAGTATTAGCTTTTGCAATTATTGCCATAATCTTTCTTACAATCATTTTCATTGTCTTTTATCAGCTTGCATCTATGTCTGCTGTTTGGCTAACAATGTTCTATTTCCCTCCGAAGCAGCCTAAGTGATGTCATCCAAAGTAAACCTGATATACTGTAACGAATTGGGCACAATAAAACAAAGAATGTGTATTAAGGAATTTTCGGATTTCACTTGACGGCTTGAAACCCTTTTAAAACTTCCTGCTTTCAAAGAGCTTACAGAGTGACTGCCACCGCAGCTGAGATCTGGTTCCAGTAAAGCACAGAAATAAACATGGCGCACTGCTTTTATTAGAGGCTCTTGCAGGGCTCAGACTCTGCCTACATGGTGCCCTAATAGCCATCTCAGCAGAGCTCCGTTCCCCTCCCCTCTGTGTGGAACAGAGCTCCCAGGGCCAGGGCATTCCTCCGGGCCGCTCCAGACCGCAGTTAAGCAGCTCCGTCTGGAATACGTGACGGCACGCAGAGCCGCCCAAGTCCCTGCAAAACCTCTGCTTTCACTTAACAGAGCAGTTACAGAAATCATTAGCAGATTTCAGGGAGATCAACAGAGAGAGGACACACCTGATCTGCAGACATTCTCTGGAGTGACAGCCGATCTCATTGTCCTTTGCTCCACCACTCTAATCCTCAGGTTTCTTTCATTTAACAATTGAGTCTTTGATGGCAATGATCTTCGCCCCAGAACTCCCAAGGTTTCACAAGTTTCAGCATCAGTTCACAATTAAAACTGAATGTGACTTTTTTTTTTTGTCTCTTGAACGGTAAAGGGTTTAAAAAGGGGGTAAAACCTCAAGAGTAAATCGCCTGTGTTTAATTTAGTTTCAACCGTATGGCTTTTGAAAGACAAAAAATGGGCCATCGGGAACATAAGCTGTCACATTGTAGACATTTCTGAGTTTCTACACCCCTAACCTTAATCACAACCAAAGGAAGATGCAAGAAAAAGAGGGTTTATTACAGAAACACAGCAGGCTATTGAGACCGTTTTTCATTACATCATAAAATTCTGACTGCCAAACTGCTGCTTTTGATTGGATGTCAAGTTGGCATTAGTGTGACATTACATTGGCTCTCCAACAGATCTTGCAGCTCTCTCTTGTTGAGCAATTAGCCCAGAAAAAAGATGGCCATTGACAGCTCAACAGTGTCATGTTTTGCTATATTTTCAGTCAATTTTTCCTTAATTCTTTTTCCAAAAAGTTCTTAAATACACCCACAGGAAGTGCAAAATGGCTTCAGATTTGACCATTTGGGTTAATGATGTAGAAAACAGCCTTTGCTATTTAAATCCTGTTTTCAAGTTAACACCACACCATTACATGCTTTAATTGTCCAAACTTCACACTAGGGTCATAAAAATATTACTTTGCTCACACAATGTATTATTTATTTTTAAAAAATACAAAGATAACTATAAACATTTCATGAATACAAAGAACAAACATAAGTGATAGATACATCAATGTTATGCATATGAGAAACATCTCAGCACAGTCTCACCCAGAACTTGGCACTAAAATACAGAAATTACCTTACAAAAACACACTGTAGGGTAAACCAGCAAAGCATAAATTTAGCTAGGCAACAGAGAGGTTTCTAAATGGAAAGACATAAGCTGGGTGCGTTTCCGCTGCTTTTAGGTTGCATTGTTGGTTAAAGTGCAAACCAGACAGTTGTGCCTCAAAACAGGCCACATATGTACGGATAACACACTTATAACATGTTTCTTATACATGTCTGAATGTCACTTCCTTAGAATTAGCTTTTAGTAGATCTATGAAGTTAATCTGCTCAAGATGACCCAGCTGCCCTAATAACAGACATGAACTCTTAACCAGAAACAATAAAAAAAACAGAACATTTACTGTCTTTATGTCATTAACAATATATCAGTTGTTTACTCATTTTCACTCTTACAAACCTTTTTGCAAATAGTTGCTGTTTTAAAAATAAATGCCATTTTTGATTGTGTGTTTTATACACTATTTGCATTATATAATGCATTGTAAAATGCAAAGTGTGGACAAAATGTTTTTGGGGCCACTGTAAGTGTGAGCGAGACATCTTTTGAGGCAGCACGTGCTGGGAGCCAATCACAAGAAAGACTGTCTGTCCACAAAGCAACTTCAAACATGTATCTGATTCTTTCAGAACAGTGAAGTCCTTCAAAATGCACATTTAGTGGTTTTCCTCTATCTGGAAATGATCAAACTTCTCAGTCTAATGCTGCCATTGACAAGACACTTTATAGAAGCTCCACGCTTCATCCAGTTTTTGCACTGAACATTGTTCAAATGGCAGAAGCACTCGAATATAAATACATGACCACATCACACGCACAATGCTTCTTCTGGCACTGCTAAGTTGTTCCACAAAAATGGAACATTTATTCGTGAGGCTCACGAAATGTCTGTATTCTTTGATATATACCACTGAAACCACAACAGCACAAAATACTGACAATAAAAATGTTCAGCATGAATGAGTCTGTGAGAAGAATGAGCTTCTTTGGACACTACAATGGAGGATAATATGAAGCATAAACTGTCTATGAATACTGGAGGAAACAGGTCTCAAGCAGAAAGGCTTGGAAAGAACATTTATGAGTGAGATGTTATGTTGTTATTTCCAGTCCTGTTCTTCAAAGTCTTATTGCTTGTACATGGCATTGCCCTTTGAAAATGGGAAGATTTAACACCCTTCTGTACTTGTAGTGTCTTTTTCACATTTTTGAAGAGGTTAAAACATATTCAAGTATTCAGACCACGGACACTCCTTGAGTGGGGGCGGTGAGCACGGCGATGATGTCCGGACGCTCGATGCGGGTGAGAGCGGAGCAGAGCAGACCCAGTGTGGAGCCCTCCTGCTGGGCCCAGTCAGTCAAAAGAGTGTGGATGGGGTCCTGGCCCCGCCCAAAGACATCCATGCGGTCCTCTTCATAACCGAGCGTGGCAGCCAGCTGCCTCCAGCTCCGACTGCCTCCCTCTGCAAGAACTCTCTCTACCTCCTCCTGCCTATGAGGGGGCAGATTCACGTAAAGCCGTGTGTCCTGTTTGCTGTCTCGTTTGCTGCCTGCCGAGGGAACCAAATTAGTCAGTTGACAAATGCTTTCCAAAGTTTAATAACTAGGTTCAAATACATATTTGCTGTATTTTAAACCGTATTTAGTGAAATGTTTATAAATTTTGTTTTTTGTTTGTCCTTCACATGCTACTTTTACATTTTGTTTTCTAATGCAAATGTCATTTAGTGTGGCTTCACTGTCTAAAAACTTTTGAGGCCCTCTATATGTGTTTAAATTCCTCTCTTATACCTTTGCTGGGCTGGCTGTCCTG
>JAZGTK010006841.1:3034-20198 GCA_036877625.1 Ambastaia sidthimunki | reverse complement strand
TAAAGGTTGGAGTCTGTAAGAGATACAGAGTGTGTGTGTGTAAAGGTTGGAGTCTGTAATAGATATAGAGTGTGTGTAAAGGTTGGAGTCTGTAAAACGTATAGAGAAACTGTATGTAGAGAGCAGAGTTTTTCCTCTAAAGGTGCAGAAAATCTCTGTCTAACACAAACATGTTTGGACACCTTCTAAAAGCAGGGCCTTGCAGCTTCCTGTCACGTGACCCCGGTGTGAGTCTGCTTTTCTTTTCTAGAAGTGTAATGTTGACAATGTAATGTTTCTTTTTCTGTCTTTCTTTATGCAGAGGGCTTTAAGGAGGTTTGTGTATCTCTTCAGTGTGACGATGTGTTGCTGCGAACAGGTCTGAAGGACAGAAGCGCTGTATTTTTGGGTCCGTTCTCCTGCACTGCACATCTGGAGGCTTATTGGTGCAGACACAGTGGAAGCTCCACCACTGACTCTCCTGCTCCACCCAGAGTGTTAATAGACTTGAAAGGCGGCTTGCTACAGGTATGTCAATCACAGTCATATACTACTGCAGAGGTGTCAAAGTGCTGCAGGACCGTGTGTATTCTCATGAACCTGACAAACACCCAACATTCCAACATCATTACTTATTTCTAACTTTATTTTGGGTGTATTTGTTTGAATAAGTGATGTAGGAGTAAATGCATGTATTTCCATTGAAGGTTACAAAGAAAAACTAGCTTCAAATTAGCTGTCTTTAGATTTGTGAAAGTCATCTTTCCCTTTATATTTTGTCTACATTGATCAGCATCCTGGAAAAAATGAACTGAGAAAATTTACTGAAGAAACGTTATTTGTAGTTTTGCCAGCAGAAGTCAGCTTCACCACTTACAAGGAGGCACTTAGCCAACCCGCTGTTATATTCAATTCTGTAATATTATATGATACAGATGTTTGTTTTCCGATTGGTTAGGGTATAGATAGTCTTTAGTAATCTCAACACAAACAAACATTTCAAATATCAGCACTCTTAGGGCATATATTCCTTCACATTTCATAGCTTGTCAAGTATGACAGCAGTAAGTCCAGGAACAGCTTGAACGTGTCATAGGTCACCACTTCTAGTGCTGATTTACTCTTCTCCCAATCCATCCTGTAACCACAAAACACTCACACACACAAAACAAAGTGATAAGACTTATTTTCTCATAGTCAGAAGTTTAACCATTCTGCCAATATGAGCAGAATGATTATGATTAATAATGAGCTGTATTTTATAATAGTTGCTTTTGTTACAGTTTGGTGCATAATCTAGGGCCCCATCAAATATTTCATAGCAGCAGGGATACTTGTCTCCTCCTCGCTTCCTACAGAAATGTCAGCACAGAAACATGTTTCTAAGAATTCTTGAAACCCAAACTAGCAGCTCTTCTAGTAACACTCGATGAATCTATTATTTCTAGGTTTATAACAATCACAAAAGGTTAAATTCTGATTGGGTCTTAATCATATTTGAATCATTATAATTATTGGAAGATACATGCTGATTAATTATTGATTATTAATATGTAAAAAGGATATAATTGATGCAAGGTGGTGTGAAGGAGGTAAAAACACTTCATCGGTCACTTTATTGGTCTAGTAAAAATCTCTCTCTTTCTCTGTCTCACTCTCAGGTGTTTTGGGGTCAGCTGCAGTTTAACTGTTTGTCTCAAATTCAAGAGCATCTAGAGAACTACTGCAGTCAGATGGCTAGAGTAGAGGTGGGGTCTACTGAGAAGCCCCTCCCCTCTAATCCACTGCCCACCTCTCAGCCCGCCCAGTCAGAACACTCTTTTGACGACCTGCGCACAGGCCTTTTCCAGTACATACAGGACTCAGGTAACACACACACACACTTTGTTTGCTGTACAGATTCAGACAACATTGAAAGGGTGTGATGTGTTCTACTCCGTCAGCATGTCAGAAGTTGCCGTCAGCTCATGAAGTTGTGTTTTGGAAAGAAACGGATGATTCTCCAGGTGTGATGCTATGGCGATATCCAGAGCCACGGGTCATCACCTTCCTCAGAATTACACCTGTTCCCTTTAACACCACAGATGATCCGGACATTAGCACAGCCGACCTGGGAGACGTTCTTCAGGTGAGCGATGCAGCAGTGTGCAAGTCTATCCCCAAGCCCCACCCTTAAAACTACACCTGTTGAGATTTATCATGCTTGTAAAACAGAGTAAACTGTCTGTGTTTGTCTGTCTGCAGGTGCCCTGTAGTCTAGAATACTGGGATGAGCTTCAGCGAGCATTTGTGCCATATAGAGAATTCAGCCTATCAGAGAGCAATGTATGTGAGCTGACCCTACCCACCCTGACCCCTAACACACACCAGACTGACCTGGTGACCTCTGACCTCTGGAGGGTGGTGCTCAACAGTTCTAGTGATGGTGGAGATGAGAGGTCAGTGTGTGTTTACATGAAAGTGTTTTAAGGGCCAGTGTGTCATTGTTGTTAATATGTGTGTGTCAGAGGTCAGTTTGTCATTGTTGTGTGTGTTTCAGAGGTCAGTTTGTTTTACATTAACGTGTGTATCAGAGGTCAGTTTGTCACTGTGTGTGTTTCAGAGGTCAGTGTATCATTGTGTGTGTTTTAGAGGTCAGAGTGTGTTTACATGAGCGTGTGTATCAGAAGTCATTGTGTCGTTGTGTGTTTGTGTATGTTTCAGAGGTCAGTGTGTGTTTTATATGAACGTGTGTATTAGTGGTTTGTGTGTCGTTATTGTTTGTGTGTATTAAAGGTCAGTGTGTTGTTGTTGTGTGTGTAGTTCGGACAGTGAATCAGGTTCTCAGGTGCCTTGTGATCAGCTGGTGTGTCCAACAGCACTAGCCGCATGTACACGTGTGGACTCGTGTTTCGCACCATGGTTTGTGCCATCAGTGGGCGTCTCCATACGACTGGCATACCTGGAGCTAAGATTTTGCCACAATCTGGATCAGCTTGGCTCAGGTGTGTGTGGTGACATCATGGCACATTTAAAGAAACAGTTCAAAACAAGTTTTATCTCTGTGGAACATTATTTTTTTAGAATCTTCATATCTAACATCATTTTCACTCAACACATATAATCATAATTGTGTTTTAATAGTCTAAACAAAAATGCATGAGTGATCTGAGTATGTATGTGTGTCTGTCTGTGTGTTTCTGACCAAGTGTCTCCACAGGGATGATAAAAGTCACGCATACCTGCAAGGGAAATTGATTAATAAATATACTAGAAGACTACATTTTTAAAAAATGTATATATGCAAAAAGGTTTCGGTGAGGGTTAGGTTTAGGGGTAGGGCATAGAATATACAGTTTGTACAGTATAAAGGTCATGTCTGTGAAAGTCCCCACAAAGCATAGAAACCTTAGGGTTAGGTTTACCCTAACCCTAAACGTGTGTGTGTGTATTCTGTTATTCACTACACTATGAGGACGCCATGTGTGTGTGTAATTTTTAATATTCTCTCTGTCACTTTCTTACAGTGCCATGCCAGAAGCTCCGCCCCTTCCTCCCAGATAGGAGGTTGCCTCAGGACCAGGAGTTTGCAGTTTTGTGTATGCGTGAGCTGTGTGTGTTTGTGCGTCAGTGGAGTGATGTCACCCAGCGCTGTCAGGAGTTGAAGTTCTCGTCTGCTCTCGGCTGCAGACTGTTGGAGTACAGAAACCTTACACACCTGCCGTTCATCCAGCCTGTCAGCCTGCAGGGACATGCTACTCACACACATAAGCTCACATGCTTACAACACACGCTCCACTGCAATATCACACTGCAGCCACTGCAGGTGGTCATCGGGCAGTATGCTATACACACGTTGGACCGAGCGCTGCAGGCCTGGAGATGGGTAACACACATCCTACAAACATGCAGCACATGCATGGATTCTACAACATAAGATCAGAAAACCACACAACCCACAATACAAGAGTCCACACACCCCACACTTTCTGTCGGGACACGTGTGTGTGCACAAGTGTGTGTGTGCACAAGTGTGTGTGTGCACAAGTGTGTGTGTGTGTGTGTGTGTGTGCCCAAGACCTTTACTCCTTCACACACACAAGATACTCATCATCTTTAAGGAACTTTAAGGAAACATTACAAATCAAGAAAGGAACAGACGTGGAGATGTTCAGATGTTTTAGGAGTAATTTTTGTGTGTGTTCTAGAACGGGCTGCCAGACACTGAGGAGATCGTCTTCAGTCATTACGTGATTTGTAATGACACACAAGAAGTTCTGCGGTTTGGTCAGGTGGACACAGATGAAAATATCCTGCTACAGAGTAACCAAAGTCACCAATACAGCTGGAGAACCCATAAATCTCCACAGGTACAAAATCAACTGTTTGTGTGTGTGTGTGTGTGTGTGTGTGTGTGTGTGCGCGTGTGTGTGTGTGTGCGTGTGCGTGTGTGTGTGCGTGTGTGTGTGTACATGCGTGTGTGTGGTGTGAGTGGTGTGCTCGCGTGTGTGTGTGTGTGCATGCGTGTGTGTGGTGTGTGTGGTGTGCGCGCGTGTGTGTGGTGTGCGCGCATGCGTGTGTGTCAGTCAGTTTGCATGTCTCTCTGTTTGTCAGTCTGTCTTATAAAATGCCAAAGGTTTTTTGTGGGTTAGGTTTAGGGGCGGGGTTAGGGTTAGGGGATATAATGTAGAGTTTGTACAGTATAAAACCATTATGTCTATGGAGAGTCCTCATAAACCACATATTCCAACGTGTGTGTGTCTGTCTGTCTGTCAGTCAGTCTGTGTGTCTATCTGTGGTAATGACAATATGATCTGTCTCTCTCTTTCGTTCTGTCAGGTGGGTCAGTAATTTTGTCTTTGATTTTGTGAGCTCATAAACGTGTAGTGCAGAATTCCTTGTATGCGTTTTAACAGGAGCAGATCATAATAAATAGCTCAACACCTGCCAGCAGGCAGCAGTGTTCATGACTGTATTAACACACCAGCATGTGTTAGTGTGTGTGGGGGAGTGAGGTAATGCCTTTACATAAACAGCATAAGCAGCACACGCATGCACATACAACATTCAACATGTGTCTGGGTTTTTCACTCTTTCTGAACATGATGTGTGTGTCATTATCTGCTGTAGGCCGTGTCGGATGTGTATGAAACCAGTGAAATTACCCGTCACTGCGGCAGCGTCTGTTCAGGTGTCCCCCACTGCCTGCTGCTCATTTTGCGTACCGTTTGTTCCCTATTTCTCTCCTTGCAGGTGGTGGGCCTAAAAAGAAGTGGCCCCTTGTTGTTTTTCAGGCTGTGCCCGACTGGGCCCCATTGGAGGCACGCAAACGCCTTCGCCACATTAAGATCCTCGGAACAGTCTGTCTGTGGGTAATGACTGAAACAACAAGATTGCAGATACAAGGGGATGATTTTTATCCATAGGTTGTCAGGGCTAACCTTCATTGATAGGATGCAAAGCTCAGACATCCGTGAGGGACTCCTCAGCAATGAAAGAAGCCAGCTAAGGTGGTTCAGGCTTCTGGTTAGGATCTGTCTGTCTCTGTTGTTGTGTCTGCAGGCTGTCCTCTCTGCGAGTTCAGTAAGATCAGTTTCTGGTGGTTCAATCACTGAGGGTGTGCTGACGTTGTTTTCTGTGCAGCTGTGAGTTCGAGCCCTAATGCTGCAGTATGGATGATCCAATGTCTGGTGCTTTTCTTTGTTTCTGAAAGATCATTTTCATTATACAAGTGTCTTTTGCTCTGTTTTTAAAGTACAGTCAGGCTGTTTTCTCCACTGTGCTGTTGGGTGCGGTTTGGGGGGGGTCGCATCTCTTCTGTGGCATGTGAATGACTTTAGGGCTGTGGACAGTGTCTGGGGTGCGTTCAGTATGGAGGCCATTAGCACCAATCTGGATGGAATTTGGATGGATATTCAGCTTCCTGTATGTTCCTTTGGTTGGGGGGTTCGTCACAGTAGCTGCTGCCAAACTCATAACATACATACACAGATGTACTCTCACACAGCACAGCTAATGCTCTTTTAATAACACATGTCTGCAGGCAGATAACAAATAAATCTCATGTTTTTACATGTTCTCGCGTTCCTCTGCCGTGCTAATAAAAATCTTTCACACATTTTCAAACAGAAACAAAGATCTGCTTATGATGCTTAGGGCTAACCATAAGCACTTTTGTGTCATGAAAGAGCAGCAACACAACACACCTGAATGACATCAGTGTGTGTGTTTAATAGTGATGGTGTGGAGTGTAGAGTGACAAAGCGTGTTTGTGCATGTTCCCGTGTGTGAGTTTGTGTGTGTACCTAGCTAACAAATTTGTCCCCAGAACTGAATCTGACAGATGTCACGTATGATGTCTTCAGGTGTAAATACAATGTACAAATAAATAATGTTTCTTCAATCACAAAATGTGATTGTGTGATGTTTTAGATAGATACATCATATAGACAGAAATAGAGCTGTAATAAAATCAAACACTGATTAGACCAGAACTGAGTATCAGAACCAAAGCACCAGATGGAAGTCTTTAAAGTTATGGAAGAAATTTTCTACCCATTGTAAATAAACAAATTCAATGGTGAAATTGAAAATTAAAACAAGATTAACCATTTAATTATAGAAAACTGTATGCAAAATATGTGTGAAAGTTGAAAATAAAAAATTGCATTATTTCATAGATATCTCAGAGATATTAACCATATATCTGGGACAAATTCGTCCTCAAAAGTCAGCAAAACCTGACAAATTTGAGCAAAACTTCCTGAAGTCTATGGAATGTCTCCATTTAGATAGATAAGTAATTGTGTGTAATGTGTGTGTGCACAGCTGCTGCACATCTGTCTGGAGGGATGGGGTAACTGGCGCTGGGCGGAGCCCTTCAGTGTGGATGATGTGGGGACTCTCCTCCGCACTATTAAACATAAAGGCCAGACTGTTTCCCTCATCATCAGAGTCAAACAGCTCAGTGGAGTCCAGAAACAAGTACTACACACATACACTCACACACAGTTTAAAGTATCTGAAGGTAACCTCATGTTGCATTATTTGACTAAAACACAACACTCATCATCTGGTCATTTGCTAATGGTTCATGTCCTGCTGATCACTGGGCTTCATCTGTCTGTTCTTACTGACATATTTACACAGCAAAACCAGAGTTCATCACTGCTCTGAGATCAGTTTAAACCATGACACAAAGAGAGGTGTGTGTGTGTGTCTCAGGTGATAATATGTGGCAGACAGGTCATGATCAGTCACCTTAGTCAGTCTGTGGAGCTGCGGCTTGTCCAGCATCACAGCGCTGAGGACGGTCAGCCTTCGTTACGTGAGTGCATCGCTCGTCTGGAGCCCAACAGCAAACTGCCCTCGTTCATACTGGAGGACTCAGAACTGACAGAGCTGTGTGTGCGAGCGTGTGGAGAGGACGCCTGGTCTCAGGATGTGTGTCTGGACCACAAACACACCAACAGCTGTGTGCTTCAGGTACATAAAATCACCTCACTGATCATGTGATCAATACCTGATAATTTTATTTTTGGAGTGGTTTCTTATGTGTCAGCAGGATTGAGCTCTAATAAGATGCTCTGAAGGTGTCCACCTCTGTTTCCTATCTGGAGACTCTTTCAGTGTTTCATAGAAAACACATTAACACTCTTCAGCTGCTCTGCGCTCATGCCCAGAACACGGAGACACTAAATGTCTCATTCAGTAAGAATCTAACCAGGTCTGTGTTTCATGTGTGTTTGTGTAGGTGCCGTGTTCTGATGGGTCACTGCTGCATTTTTGGTGCACACAAATACTGCTGGGAGCAAACACACACATGCAACAAAGACTGGTGAGTGCACACACATAAATGTGTGGTTGTGTTCAGCCCTCTGTTTGTAATATGGAGTGATTGAAGGAGCTGTGGTGTGTGTGTTCAGGTTGTGTTCAGCCCTCTGTTTGTGATGTGGAGTCACCTGCCTGATGCTGTTCTGGTCCACGTGGAGAAGAGAAGTCTGGGTCTCAGAGACACGCAGCTCATTCAGGGTCGTGGCCACCAGGAAGCGCTACTGAACGTAGAGGCAGAGCTGATACACCACCTTACGTTCCAGGCCAGGTCTGTCTGTGTATGTGTGTTTGTCTCAGTGTCTGTGTGTGTGTGTGTGTCTGTTTGTCACACACACCTACATTGTGGGGATCAGCCAGTGGTCGCCACTGGGGAAATTATTAAACATATTAAATTATGCATTTTTGACCATGTAAAAATGCAAAAAGGTTTATGTGATTGATTGGTTTAGGGGTGGATTAAAGGACAGGTTAAAGAATTTACTGTTTGTACAGTATAAAAGTAATTGTCTATGCACACAAAGAATGTAACCCCAACATGCGTGTATGTGTGTTTCTGTTTGCTTGTTTGTCTGTGTGTATGTTTTAGTGAGGAGAAGGATGTTTCAGACTGTGCTGTTCCAGTGTCCACTGCAATCATTAAGCAGATCATTAGCAGATCAGCACCAGAACAGAACCACCAGGATGTTCTGGATCATTTCTATGGAGAGAAGATGCCAAACCTTGCAGCCTGGCCATACACCAGCAGAGGGACAGACAGGTACACATACATTTTTACAAAGATATTATGTATGAAATGAATTAATTTGTTAGTTAAATGTAACAAGTTCTTGTATTTAACTGAAGTATTTAGAAATTCATTCTAAAGTAACAGAGAGCATCTTGTGCTCTGTCTTCCATTGAGACACAATTTACCTCACTCTAAACTCACGCTCTCCCACTGAGACACTCCTCCTCTGAGATCATTGAAATAGGATTTAAAACAGTAGCATGTTTGGTTTAATACTGGTTGGGTATGACAGCAGAGTGACACTCAACATGATTACAGACAGTAACACTTTACTTCTCATGAGTGTGTTGATTGCATTGTGTTGATGTATTGATTGTATTGATATATTGATGGTTATAATTGTGTTGATTGTTTTAATTGTGTTGATTGTTTTAGGGTGTACTCACACTAGGCACTATGAACCATGCCCAAGTGCGTTTGACCCCCAAAGTCTGGTTTATTTGACCAGTGTGATCGCTCCAAACCTTGCCCGGACACATTTAACTGTGCTCTGGCCCACTTGAAGAGGTGCAGCAGAGCACAGTTTAGCTGGGCAAGGTTTGCATGTAGTGTGATCGCAAACTGTGCCAGAGCACGGAACAGCTACTCATTGTTGTGACAACAAACACCTTCTATTATTACTGGGATAGTAGTAGTACTTGTTTTGTACTGTGCTTGAGCGCAATTGGCCAGTGGGGGAGTGGGGGGACAATCACTCTCCTGGGTACAAGGCAACTGTGCCTAGTATGAGTACACGCTTAATTGTGTAGTTTTGATTGTGTTCATAGTGTTGCCTTAATTGTGTTGATTGTTGTATTAATTGTGTTGGCGTGTGTTTTTAGGTCTTCGGTAGAGTCTGTGACGCAGTGGGACAGTCCCATGCAGGTCCGATTGAGCGCCTGGAGGTCCGGTCTGAACACCCTGCTGGTGGAGCTTCTGCCATGGGCTCTTCTTGTCAATCGCTCACACTGGGACCTCTGGCTGTTTGAAGCTGAGAACATCATCCTTCAGATAAAAGCTGGAAAAACCATCATTCCACCTAATTTTAAGGTGTTTGTTCTCCCTGTACTCTTATCTTTGTCTGTCTATCTCTCTCTAGCATGATGAATCAAAAAACATCACATTTGTTTGTAGTTGAACCAAATCCATCACTGTAGAAGTGAAACAAATACAGTTTTCCTTCCATGGAGCTGCAGCATTTAATGTGGTTTCCCCGGGCGCTGCAGGGATAGCTGCCCACTGCTCCGGGTGTGTGTGTGTTCACGACTTGCAGTGTGTGTTCACTCCTCACGAAGGATGGGTTAAATGCAGAGGTCACAAAAACATGTCACTTTCACTTGGGTGCGAGATGTGTGTAAGTGTTTGTGGGTGTTGTGTGATGTGTGTGTGATGCTGCTGTGATGTTCACATGATGCTGTCATGATGTTCTGCTGATGTTCACATGATGCTGTCGTGATGTTGATGAATACATGAAATTGTATGTGTAATGTACGTTGAATCTATCAACTTGTCTATGACACAGGATGCATTTCAGATCGGCATTTATTGGCCGCACACTAACACTGTGCATAAGTCTCTTGCTGTGCGATTGGTCCATGAGGTGTCATCTCCACGGTGGGCAGAGGGGGGCGGAGCAGATGTCCTGCTGCTGGATGAAGAGGGATATATACACACAGACATCACACTCGGAACACAGCCAGGAAAACAGAAGGTGTGTGTGTGTGTTTGTGTATGTTTACAAGTGTTTTATGTCAGCAACTAAACTGCCTGTATGTCTTTCAGCTCTGTCAGTTGTGCGTGTCGTCTTCAGTGAAATACGGCATTCAGGTTCTGCAAATTGAGGATAAAACCATCATGCTAAACAACACAACAGAAAACTTTAAGTTCAGAGCTGTGATTTCACAACACACAAGCACAACACATGACCAGGTACAACACACACACATTTTATAGACTTCCATTATCTTATACATTATTTTATATAAACACTATAACTTAACCCACACCCTTAACTCCAAAAACCTGTTTGCATTTCTACAATTAAAAACAATTTTGTTGCCTTTTTACAAATGTGGATATTTAGTTAAGTTGTAATTGTAGCAGTATTTCTGCAGTTAGAGCAGCACAGATATCGAGGTTAAATTCCATAAAACACACCCACTGATAACATGTATGTATAGCTGGAATGAACTGTAAGTCACTATGGATAAAAGCATGTAACATGCACAAATGTAAATATACAGTATAAAATTCTACCATGAAATATAAATATGTTGAATAATACTGTTTATTATTATTATTTTGATTTGTAATGAATTAAACCCCGTTGTAAAGTTTTTCCAATGTTTTTTGCAAAAAAATTAAGGAAAACTGTTTTAAATGTCTGTCTTTTAGGCCTGTTGGGTCCCGGAATCATCTGTGTTCACTCTCGGTGCTGCGGGTGAGGCCGGAGATCAGGTGTGTTCTGTGGCCTGCTGGGACATTCTGCGACCTGCAACCTGCAGTCAAACTCCAGAGCTGGAGACCCCGTTGTCGTCAAAGTACCTGATGTTGAGCTGTGAGGGCCAGGAAGTGTTGTGGAGTCTGCCAGCCCTTGTGAGATCCGATTTCCCCAGACAGAGCATTTCTGTACCCGTGGTGCCAGGCAGCAAACACTCTTATAACACCAGGTATGGCCAAAAAACAAACTGGCCTGGTCCTGTGTTTGTGTGCTTGTAATTACCCTCAGTACTCAAACGATAGTTTCCTTCAAATGTCAGTGGCATCAAACTTGTCTCTGTCAATTTTCAGTTTTATTAGCATGATTGTGTCTAGTTACAGTATTGTCAAATCATTATACACTAAACAAGTAATGACAAAAGATATACAACATTACAATAACAGCAAACAAAAGTGTGGTTTTTAAAAGGTGCTAGCCAAAGGTTAAAAAAATGAGACTATCAAATTTGTCTTTATCCGTCTCTCTTTATCTGACTTTTGTTATCAGTAATTGACTTGTGTATTTTTGTGCTCACTGTGTGTGTGTGCGTATATGTGTGTGCGTGCGTGCGTGCGTGTGTTAAGGGCTCTGGTTCTGACCTGTCAGGAGCATCTTGGTATTACGTATATGACTGTGAGTGAGGATCTCTGTCCACGGATGATCATACACAACCAGTGTCCCATAAACCTCTTACTGAAAGAGAACCTCAGGGGTAATACACACATACAAACACTGACTCACACACACAGACTCGCACACCATCATACTTGCAGTGCGGAGTGCTAATAAGTGTGTGTGCTTGTTTCAGAAAGTCTGCGAGCTGACGTGTTCTGCAGGATGTTGCCGGCCATCTCGTCTGTTCATCATGAACTGTTTCATCATGTCTCAAACTTCCCAGAGTGCAAACAGAAAGACACACTGCCCACACTGCTGCTCTGTGTCATCACTGACACGTCCATCGATCCCATAACTACACCCATCATCCCCACAGACATGCTCAGCTGGACCGATGCTATTGATATCAACAGCCCTGGAACACAGGTGCCCACACACAACTGCACAACACGCACACACCTGCACAGCACACAAACACACACACACACACAACTGCAAAACAAACTAGGGATGCTCATTTGAATTTTCTTCCTGACTGTCAGCGGTCACTAATTAATTGATTATTAACAATTTACTGATGTAGAATGAAGAGTGTCTGTGAAACCCTTAAAAATACCAACTTTTATATAATAACGCGGGTTTATTTTAACATAGTATTTTCAAATAGCAGCATAAATAACAATGAAACATGAGGATTCATACATGGATTCTCTGTTGGGACTCTGTTGAGAGACATTTAAACACCATGTTTTTGCTTTAGCAATGGAACGAGTATTAAAAACAGACTGATCACAACTTGGATGCTGCTGATTTACAAATCTGATAAAAACACAATAAACAGAAGTGAAAGACAGCAGCTATGCAATGATTTTGGATAATTTACATGCAAAATAAACATTACAGAGAAAGAAACGCCTTCCTTATTTGTTTCTCACACAGCGCTTCCCCATCGAAGTATGTGCACTACAGTCTGAAAGAAGCTAAGAGTTGTCCAAAAAATTGCTAGATTTTAAAAGTAGCTATGGTGAAAATACCAACTTTTGAAAAGTCGAAAAGTTGGCAACACTGCTACACTGAGCTTTTTCTTCAGGTTTACTACTGACCCCTAGTGGGAGCAACAGAACTGTGGACACATGTAGTAAATGCTCGTTTTAACTAATAACTGTATTTTAACCAATTGTGTTCACCGATCAAGTAGTTAACTATATTCAACCCTACAACAAACACAACTGCACACACACAACTGCACAACACACACACCACGTGACATAATCAGTTTCTTTTGCAGAATTTCCACGTCACTGTGTGTGTGTGTTAGCAGGTTGTTTTCCTTCCTGGTTTTGGGTGTTTGTACGTTAGCGTGTTTCACCAGTGTGGAACCATCTCACTGACCCTCACACCAGAGAGCAGGTCTGAAGACCTCATCACAGCCCACAGGTACACTCACACACACTGTCTTGCATATTTGGTTTATAGGGACTCTCCATTTAAATTTTCGATCCTCTAACCCCACTCGTAGATCTTTTGGCATCATTTAATTTTAAAAATAACACCATGTAATAATACGCCAAATGCATAAATGTAAAGTGTGTGTGTGTTTGTGACAGGCCATCCAATCAGATGCTCTCCTTTGAGATTTTGTTTAATGAGGTGAGTGTGGGGCTCTGTGATGACATTACCACCCCTTCCAGTTCAGTGGAGCTGCTGCGGCTCACTGTGTCCAAACTGCTACTTCATCTTCCGCCCAGCGGACTGTCGGCCATTGACATGGATGCTCCGCCCACCCACACGGTCCAGGTGCACTGTAGCAGCCTGCAGGTGGACAATCAGCTGTACAACCGCGCAAGCTTTCACTTTCCTGTGATCATGTGCCAGGAGCCGCAGGCGGATGCATGCACGATTGACCCCAGCCTGCCGCTCACCCCGCAGCACCTGCAAGAGTTCTGCGAAGCGTGTTTCCTGTCTCTGACCGTCAGCATTTCCATCGATGGGCAGCTGGACCGACTCGCCTTCCGCGTCAAACCGGCGCGTGTCTATCTGGAAGACACCTTTATTTATTACATGAAAACACTCTTCCACACCTATATCCCAGACATGATGCTGTATGAGAGGGAGAGGGGGTGTAGCATCAGTGCATGGGCAGGGCCAACGGTTCCAGGCGAGATCCTGGAGTCCATGCGGGTTTTCGAGAAGCCAGTGCGGCTGCAGAAGCTGTCGATTGAACCTGTTCATCTGCTGGTGAGCATTCATGCGTCTCTAAAGCTCTACATTGCATCTGATCACACGCCGCTGTCCTTCTCCCTTTTTGAGCGTGGCCCCATCTGCACAACTCCACGGCAGCTCGTTCACACGCTTGCCATGCATTACGCTGCAGGCGCTCTCTTCAGAGCAGGTGAGTGTTTCTCACACGCACACAGATTATCAAAGTCTAAATCTAACAGCTGTGTGTGTGTGTAGGATGGGTGGTCGGTTCTCTGGAAATCCTGGGCAGTCCTGCCAGTCTGGTGCGAAGTATTGGGAACGGAGTCTCAGATTTCTTCCGGCTGCCATATGAAGGTTTGACTCGTGGACCTGGAGCGTTTATCAGCGGAGTCTCCAGAGGAACCAATTCATTCATCAAACACATTTCTAAAGGTAAAAACACTTAACCTCTAATAGTTTACTTTTAATAAATATTTTACAATATTACTAATAAATTATTTAATTGTGATTTATTTTTATAGCACTTTTCACAATTTTGCAGCTTTGCATAAAGTATTACGATTAAAGAAATATGAAATATGTAAAGTACATATAGTTACACATGATGAAATATCTTTTTTCTATGGGCCAGCTGGTTGATGATAGTGCTAAAAATTATGATCATAAGGTTAATTTTTGTCATTTGATTTCACAATGGCACTCTGCTTTGCAACAATGTGCCAATGTGAAAAGCGCTTTATAAATAAATTTGAATTTGAACAAATGAATAAATGTAATGTGGGAGGTCTCTGTATAAACTTTAATTCATCACAGAGAGAGAGCATTCATGTGAACTGCAACATCTGTGTTTTAATAGACACAATATTTACATTATTGTATGTGTTATGAATGTTTTCACTTGTGATTAATGTGTTGCTTGAGATTTGTTAACATTTGGCATTTAGACACAAGGTGAGGACAACAAAGAAGCGATAAATCATAAGGAGGCAATAACATCAGCCGTACACAGTTACAGTTACCAAGAGTACATTTCAATGCTTGATAGAGACGATACCTGTTGGGAAGAGGAGAAAAGGTTAAATGTTCGTTGTTTTCATTCATACTCTGTCAGGTATTTTAGGCCGGTTTTTAGTTGTTTCTTGAATATATTGAGGGGTACAGCAGACCAAACGGGTATTTGAAGATCATTCCACCAGTGAAGGATTAAACAACATGTTTTTTTTTTCAGTTTAAATTTTTCTGCAGATACATTAAATTTAAATTTGATACCAGGTCACCTCACTGTATTGGTTGTAGGAATATGAAAATGAGCCCACAGTACCACCTGGTGTCCAGACTGTTATTCATTTTCACAGTAATCATTTAAAAGATTGGCGTTGTTACAGGTTTAACTACCTGCTCATTGCAGCTGTTTATTTTTGAGACATGGGTTTAAGTGCATGAGGATAACATGATAGAATATCTATCAACTGCATTGAAAGACTCCTGATAATAATCATTATAACATCCCTAAACATTGGATCCTTAAACGTAAATGAATGTCTTTCATTTTTAGCCTTAAGAAAGCTAATATAATAGTTTTGCAATAAACACAAATAATCACAACCAGGTAGAATGACTGAGTTGATGGAAAAGTTTACTTAGTTTACTTATTTTTCTCTGTGATAGAACTTTCTCTGTGATATAAATGATTCCTGGCAGAATGCAGTAGGTATTACTTTACAAGGCTTATTATTTTAGGCCCTTAATGTGGGTTCTGACAGAATTTAGTTTTTTAGCAAACTAAAAGAGGCCATTAATGAAATTTATGCAATTTCAAGATAAAATAATTGCACCCTTGATCGTACAATCAATAGGAATCAGGATGAACCTCATTCAAACTCATCTAAAGCTCCTAAAGAAAGTTGTTGACGTGTGGAGAGAATCTTTCCCTAGAGAAGGACGGTACACGTGGTTGAAAATGGGTTTAAAAATGATATCTAGAAGCTAAGTAATACAGAATTTATGTTCAAATCTCTCTCTTTCTCTCTCTCTCTGCAGGGACTCTGACGTCCATCACTAATCTGGCGACGAGTCTCGCACGGAACATGGACCGTCTCTCTCTAGATGATGAGCATTACATGAGACAGGAGGAGTGGAGAAAACAACTGCCCGAGACTCTGGGAGATGGACTGAGGCAAGGCCTGTCGAGACTGGGCATCAGTCTGCTGGGTAAGACACTCTCTCTCTTTCTTTCTCTCTGTCTGTCTCTCTCTGTCTAACCCTGCCGAGGGGGGGGGGGNGTTTAGGGAATATACAAATGTGTAAAATTGTATAACAATATACAAATGTGTATAATGATTTTTCTAATTTCTGTTTTAATATATTTCAGTATTATGTGTAAAGCTGCTTTGAAGCAATGTAACATTGTAAAAAGCGCTATATAAATGAAATTGAATTTAAAAAATTCAATGTGAGGGCTGGGTTTATAGGTTAGTGTAGGGGGATGCAATATTCAGTATGTACAGTATAAAAACCATTACTATCTGTCTATGGAGAGTCCTCATAAACCACATATGCCAACATATGTGTGTGTGCAGGAGCCATCGCAGGTATTGTGGATCAGCCCATGCAGACATTCACGCAAACTCTTAAGTTGCCAGACTCAGCCAGCAGTGCGGCCCGCGGCGTCATCTCTGGGGTGGGAAAAGGCATTGTTGGAGTTTTCACCAAGCCAATAGGAGGAGCGGCTGAACTGGTGTCACAGACTGGATATGGTACATTCACTTATTTCTTAAAAATGTTTATATGTAGAACAGGTGTGTGTTTGTGTGTTAATATGCACTAATGTGTACAACAAAAACTGTGTGTGTGTGTGTGTGTGTGTGTGTGGTTTCAGGTCTCCTGCATGGCGCTGGACTCTGGCAGCTTCCCCAACAGCTGCACCTGCCGACAGACAGAAAATCAGCTGATGCCATCAACAGCCATGTCAAATACATCTGGTAAACCTACACACACACACACTGTTACTACTCCCTGTATTTACTTTAATATTTGATATTTTATTAAATAATTGTAATTTCTAAGACATTAAGGAGCTTGAGTTCCAATGTAATCATGTTTTTTTGTATCTGAAATACCAGTTAAAGCAATAATTGATGTTAATGTGAACACGCTAAACCCGCACCTCACAGCTCAACGCGCTAAACACCTTTATACTCCACCTCTGGCACCCGTGTGTGTGTGTGTGTGTGTGTGTGTGTGTGTGTGTGTGTGTGTGTGTGTGTGTGTGTGTGTGTGTGTGTGTGTGTGTGTGTGTGTGTGTGTGTGTG
>JAZGTK010006840.1:0-20198 GCA_036877625.1 Ambastaia sidthimunki | reverse complement strand
ACTGCAGATTCAATCTCACCGTGACAATGAGTTACATGCAGGTTCACAACAAATCTTCAATCCAAATCTGAGCAAAAGTGAATAATAGTGACGCTTTCCTTAGCAAACACACAAGATTATCAGGGTCACTATTAATGACACTAAAGACACCGTTATGTGTGTATGTGGCGCCCTCATGAGGACAGACATTTTCTTCTTTGTCTCCTTTATTTCTCTCTCTCCGTCATTTCACAGATGCGATCAGTATGTGACCCAGTTAGATGAGATGCAGAGACAGCTTGCCGCTGCTGAGGATGAGAAGAAGACTCTTAACTCTCTCCTGCGCATGGCCATCCAGCAGAAACTTGCACTGACCCAGCGCTTGGAGGACCTGGAGGCTCCTGTTTCTCCTCTCAGCAACGGCAGCAGCCCTCGCCACTCTCGAACCAAACATCTGACCAAATCAGGCCGAGCCCCACGGAGCCCCATGAGAAGCAGTCCACGCTCCAGCCCGGTGCTAGCGCCTGCTAGCCAACAGAACATGAGTGGCCACATGAGGGCACTGTCACGCAGCCTCCACTGCAGCCCCGTAAGAGCTCCATTCTCCTCTTCTTCCTCATCTTCATCTTATTCTGTCTCGCACAAATCGCAGTCCTCTGCATCCACCCGAAGTTTAGTATCTGTGGGCATTACGCGCGACACCACCTTTGTTCGTAGTTATGGGTCAAGTTTGTCTCATTCGCTGAATGACTCTACGGGTGGTTTGGGGCCTTTCGCGGTTCAGTCACGAAAACCCAAGGTTCACAAGTCGCAGGCAAATAGCTTTAAAGTGTCAGCGCCGTTACGCAGTAACACGTTTATTAAAGCACATCGTTCTTCTTTACCTGTGACCAAACCTGGTTCTTTCTGTTCCAATGCAGTTGTTGAAGGCCAGGTTACAATGGAGGAAAATTATCTTAAACCTTTAAAAAAGCCCATTGCTGAACGTACGTCTCTTAAAAAGCAGTCTAACATCTTCAAATCACTGTCTACTGAGGGTCCAAATGTGAAACCTACTGCACAGCCCAAAGTTTGGTCCAACAGTTTCCTTCAGGGAACCTCAAGTGTAGCATCTTCTAGTGGTCAGTCCACTCCAGATAGTTTAAAAGGTAAAGAACAGAAATCATCATTCTCCTGCAGGACAAAAATGTTAGGGAGCCGTTTAAACTCGCATAATGTCATAAAGGAAAGGGTGTCCAATCAGAGTCGTGAGATTACGGGCAAACAAGATCACCTGAGAAAACAGCAAATTGGTTCTGATTCAGAAAACCAGTCAGCACACACCTACACACACCAGAGGAAGTTTAAAGCCATATAATTGCCTGAGACATACACAATCTGTAACTTAAAACAATTAACAAAGAACACAAAGCTTCCAAATTGGATGACTCATGAACTAAACAAAATTTAACTTGGTACCATTTTATCAAAGCATCTGTAACAACAGTCTATAAACATAAGTTAAAATTGAACAGTGGATCTTTCTCATGTGTCTTTTTGCTACACAGATTCTTGTTTTAGCTATTTTTACATCATTTTATCAATTAATGATCCTCTAAATTGAGTCTTAAGCCAAATGCAAATTTATGATGTGAGACCTGTTGCATGTTATTCATTACCAAAAAAAGTAATTTGAGTTCTTCCCACAGTTTGTACAAACAAACACAATAACATATTGATGAAAATCATCATCTAATAATAATAGAGGTTTATAGGGCTGTATAGATGAATTATCCTTTATGTCAATTACAAATAACAATAAATAGCATAACAGTCAGTACCATTAATTATTAACACATGCCACAGATGCTGCCAGTGGAGCTTAACTTTTATCAGGCCTGCAACATTACTATAAGCTTTCCACAGTACTACTATTTAATTGCTGTTCATTCTTTCTGCCTCATTTCCTACCAGTCTAATGTTGAACATATGCATGAACACTTAACAGGTTGTCTCACTCTGTCTTTGCATGTCTTTGCAGAGATGAAAACCTCATTTCCTGCTCCTTCTGTGCTACAGTACATATGTGGACCATGTTCATGCCCAGCTCATGAACGCTTTTACCCTGCAGACCTGCCCCTTCATCCTCCTCATCACAGACCACGCCTCATTGGGCCTCTCCATCTCCCTCGTGCCTCTCCCTCCCTCTCTCTCTCCTGTCTGTTGTTTTTTGTTTGTTTGGATCAAGTCATTGATCATTGAACATTGTCTCATAATAGCATATTATTATAACTTCTTAATTATTTATGGACATTGTAACACAACAAAACCCTCTTGAAGATCAGTATTGTTTTAAATCTGTCTGTGACTGTTTTAGTTTGTGCCAGTTTTTCAGCTATCATGACCTTCCTCAGGTATACATGTAGTCTGTTCCACCTTTAAGATCAAGGTCTTGCCATTAATATAGACATTCTACATGTTGTTGGTTACTGATATTTGCATGAAATGTACAGTTACATGCTTGTGTCAGGCACTATTAACTGTCATTCAGACCTCCTCAAAAGCTGTTTCTCCGCTCATGTAGTTTTTTGTTGAGTGATGTAACAGTAGCTGCCCTGACTTTTAAAGATTGCTACAGTGAAGCAGTCAGCAAAACGTATATAACCAACAGAACAGTCAACTATGCAGAAATGCAACAAATTTGCTGCTGAGTAGCTCATGCAAAAAAATCGAATTACCAAACTGCCTGTTTTGCTGCCTATAACACAGGGTTAACAGGACCAGCACTGTTAGTTTAATATTATTTTTATTATGTAGGACAGGTAAGTTATTATCAGTATGGCATTGTTGTGCTCATGTTACAAGGAACCATATTGGAGAAAAATATAATAGGACCGAAATAGTGCCTTATTTTGGAGTGTTGAGTGAACATTTTTAAGATGCATTGTTTATTTTATTTTAAAAAAGGGTTTATAGTATTTTAAAGTTAGTAATAATAATAAGCTTTGTGTGTGCTTTGTGTGTAGATATTGTTACATTCCTTTGCAATAGGCTTGTTTTGTTGAAATGTCTTCGCAATGTTAGTATTACACTGTTCTTGGAAGTACTCTGTGTATATTTAAGACATCATGTGCCGACTTGCCCCCAACACTTATATTAAATTCATCAAGATATTCTGGTTTTCAAGAATGCTTCATGTTGTCTTTCAACTGATTTTTCTTTCATTTTATTGTTGACTTCAAAATAATCTTAACATCGTAACATTAAAAATCGTATTTTTGAAGTCTTGTCTCTCAACACTTAAATTCATCAAGATATTTCTGTATTTACAAAATGCTTGCTGTTGTCTTTTTTTTCAACTTAATTTTCTTTTCATTGTTGATTTCAAAATTGTTTAACATAAAAAATCTTGTGTGAAAAATGTAGTATAAAGTCTTTCAAACAGTTTTGTTGGTTGAATTAATTAATACTTTTTAAAAATGCAGGACTGTTTAACTAAACTGCTTTGTAATTAAATACATATACAAATACTTGTGTTATTTGCACTTAAAAAAAAACTCAACTTACCTTTTTAAACTGGTGTAGTCATTATTTGTGTATTTATTGATTTTAAAAGATTTTTAGCTCAAGATGTTCACTTAGAAAAGAAATTGAACAAATATAATAATTGTAACATCAAAGGCGTGGCTTTGGATTTTAGGTGTGAATAAGACAAAAAATGTTTTTGCATTAAAAATTCTTAAAGGACAAGAATTTTAGGGTTAACAATCAGCTTATACCTAAATTTAAGTCACTTTAGTAAACTTCTTGCTGCACTTTATGATGCTGGACATTTTCTTCAGCTGAATGTCTCTGAACGTGGACATCTTTTATTGAAGGTGCTTGGATGAAAAAGTTGTCAGGCTTGTGGTTATAGTTAGTAGATATGTCATGAATATGGATGATCATGATAATAATAATAATGTGATGGATTCCCCTTTTACCACCACATGCGTTCAACTCAAATATCAGGTGTTTCACCCTCCTCTGAGTTCTTAGAATCATATTTCTGCAGAGCATTTGTGTTGCCCGTCTTTACCTGGAGGGCTGAATTTTTGTCAGCTGGTCCTGCAGTAAAAAGATCCTGAGCTCAGTGTGACGGTTCTCCTGTTACACGTCTGACAGAACCAGATCACCTCACTGTGACTGTGTGCTGTGCTTTGAAAACTGAGCCACTTCCTGACTGATCTAATGAATCAACTCATCTAAATTAAAGACCATTATCATGTATAAATATAAATTAAATAAGTGTGAAATGTCATTTTTTTATACATATATCTTGGTGTTCATGTTTTTGTTACTCAGCCAGTGTTTGCACTTTAAGCAGTTTATAAATTAATATAGCCATAAAATGTATATAAAATGTTTTATGTTTCCTTAATCCCAGTTACAAGCAACACAGACAGCATGTCTGCTTAATATGTCAGTTACCACTGTTACATCATTTTTATGAAAAAGTGCTATATGCTAGATGCTTATATTCACAGAATGAGCTGAGGTCAGAGAGTAAAGACTGAAAACAGGTACCACAGACCTGAACACAAGGTTAACCCAACAAATGGTAACAAACATCACTGCTTTTTTACAAACAGGCTTGTATATTACTCTTATATTTGTTATGATTATTGCCCTATATGGGTTTATTTACATTTATTCATGTATCAGTATGTATGGAATTTAAATATCTGGAATATATTTAGATTTTTGTCTGTGCACCACAGGGGAATCTGTTTGACTTCCTCAGGCTGATGGGATGGAGAAGATCTGTAGGTCTGTAGAAGAGCTGTATTTTAAAAATCACCCTTGCTTTGATCTGGTGCTATTTCTGCATGAATTCTTCCCCTTTGCTCTGAAAACATTTCATATGTTTCCTTTATAAAACTTTCCATGCGAAAATTACATGCAAGTTATATTGAATTTGAACTGGATCTTTAGCATTGACAATAGTTAAAATGAAAGGTAACTAGATCATTAAAAAAGTGACTGTGTGGGTTTTGGCTCATCATGGCTCATAAACAGGTTATCTTTCTCGGTTATCCTATGAATAAAAAGTTAAAATAAATACAGTGCTTTATTTGTATTCTTATAATAAAAATACACATTAAAACCGAAACGAAAAGACAAAAGAAACATTGTTGAGCTGGTAAAGTTACTGCCACGCATTTGGAGTGATCGGAGTTATCGTACATTTCCCCCTATCGGTATGAAAGTGAAGTCCGCCTTAGATTGACCGACACAAATAAAGTGGCACCTGACTCAGGTGTCCGCTGTGGTGTGTAAATACGATATCTCATACTCACTGCTGCTCAGAGGAGACCTCGCTCATCGAGCAGACACACTTCGGGTGAGTTCACAACCAGACTTTTGATATTTCTCTGTTTAGCTTATCTAACAAATTGAATTTTATTAATTGACATTATTCCTAAAGTAGCTGTAATGATGTTGATCATGACGATACCTCCAACAGGTTCAGACTGGAATCAATATTTTTAATGTGTTGTGTCATTTTGCTTGGATGCCTTTGTGAGTTAAAACAAGTGATTCAAAAAGGCACCAAAATATTTTTATTTATTAAGCATCAGCTTATTGTTCTCTGTCCCTCCCTTTAGAGATGTTAGTAACACTTTAAAGCTATTCTAAATTAGTTTTTCTTATTCTAATGCTTGCATGCATAACTTAATACATTCCTGTGTGCATCAACAATCTGTTGATGTGATTTTACTTGAAATGACAAATAAATCAATTGTGCAGGGCAGACATTTGACCAGCAGATAAATTATAGATTCCCACTTAGGTGAAACTCAATCCTTCCCTTGTTACTCTCTTTGCTTTCGTTGACGACCCCAATACACAGTTTCCCAGCATGCAGCAGAAGCTTTGGCTGAGGGCCGTTCCTGATACCTGTGTGTGCAATGAGATCAGCCACTGCACAAGCACTCGTGACACGACCATCTGAACAAGACCTCAAAAATGCTCTGTCCAACCACTTCTCCAACTCCACCAGAGCAGCAAAGTTCAGAACAAAACAATCAACAGACACATTTAATAGCAGTTCTGTGTGTCATCATGGCCATAATCGAGGTTTGTTGTCCTGATATTTTTCACAGACTTCACCAGTAAAATGCATATTAGGAGAAAAGTGTGTCTTGTAGAATCTTGTAGAAATAACTTTTATGTCCAAGAAAATGCAGATCAATGTGATGTTGTTGAGGGCTCCTGCAACCTCAACAACCCAGTAAAAGCTTCAAGGAGCCACCAGGAGCTTCACAAAGAACTGCTGCTGGCCCACAAAAAGTAAGAGCATTACTCAAGTACATATGTAAGAACTTTCACCATTCAGAAGAAATGTTCACATGCTGTTGATGAAAGGCGGTCTTGTTTTAAGTGGGGTTGGTGAAATATTGATGATGGCTGGTTCTTTCTCTGGTCTTTTGTGTCAGGCAGCCATGTGTGGACACACGGGCTGCAATCGTACACCTCTGGCATTATGAGCAGCTACTTTCAGCCCATGATGTTTCAGCCTCTGTGATAGGCAGCCATTATGTTGAGGTTTAGAGTTAGAATAGGTCAACATTCTTGTCAACTAAATATTTACCTATGATTTCAGAGGTAGGTTATAGTTTGACCTATGGTTGTTTGATAAGAATGTTGTTGTCAACATATGTTAATTTTCAGTTTATGCAAATTGTTTTATTTTCTTTCCTGCATGAAGAAACAGTATTTTAGGCAGAGGGCTGAATTAAAATGGCAATTTGATCTCTGACTTTGGCTGTGTTTGTGTTTTGGCTCTTTGGGTGGGACAGAGGACTGGTGGCGTGTTGTAAACCAGAGCTTCAGATGGTACTGGAGAGGAGGAAGAGAGAACAGAGCCAGAGAGAGGAGGGAGAGCAGAGCAGGAGTCCTCTGGAGCAAGTCCTCCTCAAACGGGAGCAGAAACATCAGCAGATGATGGTCAGCAGCTCCTTAAACTTAACACCTTCAAAGCTTATGATTTCTGTTATTATACTGCAATTGCATACTATAATAATACTATAATACTGTATGTGTTTTCTTTCACAGACTTTTGCTATGATAACTACATTATACAGTAGTATTATCACAATTAATTAGAGGGGCTTTCCTTGAAATAATGTTAAAGGTTTTCAGAATGTCATTTTGTTTTTTACCACTATATACAATCTTGCACCACTATTATGCTGGTAGCCCACAATCACTGTAGTAATTTTGTGTAGTATTTTGTAGAAACTGTTGTTGCCATGGTAAATGTTTATAATGTGTATTAGTTATTTATCTCTTGATATTTCAGAAGGAGAAGGAGGAGGAGCAGAAGTTACGAGAGGAGGTTCAGCTGCTGGAGTTTGTGCGAGTGAGACAGAACCTGAAGAAAGTTCATTCTGCTCTGCACAAGAACACTCACTCCTGATCTCCACATTCACAATCTTCTGAGGAAAAACTCATTTCACCATGCAGCTTTATTTTGGAGGAATTTACGCTGTGTTTTCATTAAATCTGACTGTTCATTTCATTTTTATTGTTACATTTTGCAGTTCTTATTAGTTCTGTTCTTTAGGCCTTTAGTTCCTTAAAAATTTCCCATGGTTGATAAGCTACAATTATTAGGTCATGCCAGACAATTCTAAGTATTGTTAAGCAATACTACAAAACCATAATAAGTTAGAACAGGATGTATCTCAAAAATGATAGAGGGTCTCAGAAGCTTTACATAATTCAGTTTGATGTCTTTTTTGTATGGTAGTCCCATGAAAAATACTATATTTTTATGGTAGAAACTAAACGTACAAAAAGTACAGTGGCAGTAATTCAGTACAATGTTCTTATCAGACGGCAATATAGTGTAATATAACAAACCATAGTGTTTTGATGTATAACAAAAGATGTATAAGAAAGGTCATATTCTTGTATCATGGTATACTTCATAGTATTGTCAATAACTGGAATAAATAAAACATAGCACATTTTTGTATAAGGTGGGAAGAGTTAATAACTGCAGATATTGTCAACATTATGAGGTTTGTCTGAATTGTAAAAAATCAAAAACGAAATCGTAATTACGACAACAGTACAAAGTTTTGACTGATATAACGTCTCTAAATGTAACGTAAACTCATTTTTTCAATAAAACCATATCAGCGGAAAAAGACGCAAAGTGTGCGCACTGATTACTACTTAACTAATGCGTAACCGTAGCGCAGACACTAGCCTACTAAACACGCGCCGTGGCTTATCTTCTGTGATTGGATAAGCAGGGAAAGGAGCTGGCAAATGATTTTAGGAGGACGGAGTAAACACGAGCAGCTGTCTGGATGTTGGTCATATGATGTGCTGTTTTTCATTACCTCTGCAAAAATAAGGAAGAGTTGCTTTAACGGTGCTGTTACATTTACTGTCACTTAAAAAGAAGAACATTTTAAGACAGATCAATACAGGAGGGATTTTCTGGATCTAGAAAAGGTAAGCAGTTGTGTTTTGTGATTTTGGGACACGTGAATAAAATAGAGGATCGTGTATGATACGAATGGCTTGTGTAAGTTTTGTTTTTGTTGAACGTGTTATATAGTTTCATAGTTTACCTTGTACAAGTAGAGCTCTATGGAAATGTAATACTATCATCTGTTACAGATCTTTGCAAACATTTCCACAATTACCCATTTCTAAAGGATTCATCCATTAAAGTTACTTAAGTCGTAAAAGCTGTTAGTGCGGCCAGGCAGTTAATATTCATTAAGCACTTAGCAAAGCATTTTGTTTAATGGCCTGAACGTATATCAACAGTTGTCATGTGTTCCTTTACTTCCAGTTGCCTGACGTCCGATTTATCAGCTGCTGTGGAGTTTCCTTTTAACACCATTTTGTGATCACAATTTGTGCGTGTCAGCAATTTCCACAGTCATTTCTGCATGCTTATATTACAACAGATGATTGACTGTTTCACATCTATATTACTGTCATAATTTTGAAATGTCAAAGGTCTGGTTTAGACCATTAAAGCTGTATAAATGTTTTCTGCAACACACACAGAAACACAATGATTATCATGTTGTAAGGGAACTTCAAAGATGTCCCTACAAGGTCGAAATACACTGGTAATATTGGACATATTTGGACACATTTAAATATTGGTATTTAAATAAGGCCAATATTTAAACTATTTTTTATACAAACAAAGTCACCATGTTTGTCACTATTACCAGCATTATGAATATACAAATATTTAAAATGAATTAGTGTTTATTTTGAAGGAACGATGACTGGAGCAGTGCTGGAGCAGTATCGCCAGAGAATTCAGACTGAACTGGATAAAGTTGTGGATTTCTGGCTGAAATACTCCCATGACAATCAATATGGGTGAATTGATTCACAATTTTAAACACATTTTGAAATAATATTTTAAATAATATTTTGTAGCTTTCCTCATCCTAGTTTTTTAGATTTGTAGTAAATGATTATTAACAAGAATTAATCATGTTGACAACTGCAGTATGTTGTTCTTTTAGCACAAAAACAGAAAATCTTGGCATTATTGCATTTACTGTGCAAATCACACATGCTCTTCTTAAATGTCTGTTTCTTTTATTGACTTCAGTGGGTTTTTTACCTGCCTTGGAAAAGATGGGAAGGTCTATGATGAGCTGAAATATGTCTGGTTGCAGGGAAGACAGGTGAGATCCTTTCAAGTTAACTACAGTAACTACATTGTTCTCCAGTGAGAGATGTCTGATGATGTAATAAATCAGTAATAAATGATCAATGATGTAATAAATGTTTCCCCCAGGTATGGATGTACAGCAGGTTATATCGTACAATGGATAGATATCACAGACCTGAGATTCTTGAGGCTGCTAAATTAGGTATATCTCTTAACGTTTGTGTTACTTGGTTTTCATACAGTATAATGCAGTGATCCTGTTAATGCAGTTAGTTTTGAATTTCAGGTGGGACATTTCTGCAAAAGTTTGCTCGAGTTCAGGCTTCCAGTGGCCCGAAATGTGCCTTCTGTCTAACACGAGACGGTCGAGCAGTGAAGGTTCAAAGGACGATTTTCAGCGAGTGTTTTTATGTTATGGCAATGGATGAACTATCTAGGATTACACAAGACAAAGAGATGCAGGTAAAAGTCTTAGTATATTAGTGACTGTCAGCCTCAGTCTCTATATACTGTATGAGGAAAAAGAGCAGCACCCACATTCTGCAGAACAAAATCCACAATATATAATAGTAAATGCTTTCATGGGCATGGGTCAGTAAGTATCCTGATGCTGTCCTCAGGCAGATGCAGAGAGCATGATGGATCAGTTGGTGCACTGGGTCCGCATCGATTCATCTGGTCTTGGTCGCCCTCAACTTCCTGGTGATCAGCCTATCAACAGTATGGCAGTTCCCATGATGCTCTTGTGTCTGGTGGATCAGCTGACAGAAGGCAGAACTGAGACTGCAGAGAAGTACAAAGATTTGAGTGGCTGGTGTGTGGATCAGATTCTACAGCATATACAGGTCAGCAAACACTATGAGTTCATTATATGGTAAGCAAACATCTTGTAGAACAATTAATACATACGCTTAGCATTTTGCATAACTTAAAACATTATGAAAAAGGTGGTGATAACAAACAATTGTTTATACTTTTGTATATTTCTGTCGTCTCAGAGAGATGGTAAAGCCATTTTAGAGAATGTCACATTGGATGGAAAGGAACTACCTGGTTGTCACGGGCGAGTGCAGAACCCTGGTAACTAACCGTTTCAAGACGCAAAAACTCAACCCATTGCCAACACAGATACTATCTCATCATAGATTAATCACATCTCATTTTAGGTCATGCTTTGGAAGCCGGGTGGTTCTTGCTGCGGTATGCACATGCAGAAGGAGATACGGACCTTCAGAAGATCGCA
Organism: Ambastaia sidthimunki; assembly: GCA_036877625.1. Classification (NCBI taxonomy): domain Eukaryota; kingdom Metazoa; phylum Chordata; class Actinopteri; order Cypriniformes; family Botiidae; genus Ambastaia; species Ambastaia sidthimunki. Next base: position 9,291 of record JAZGTK010006840.1, on the reverse strand, counting down.
GTTGAGAAGTTTATGGAGGTCCCATTCCACACCGGGTGGGACAAACAACACGGTGGTCTTTTTTACTTCTTGGATGTTGATGGCCATTGTCCTACTCAGGTTAGATTATACTTGCATTTTAGTGTCAACAAAGGTCTACACATACTATAGTACAAGCTTGTGGGTTCATAGGTCACACCACTAGTATTTCACTTATTGCTAATAAAAAAACCAAAACCTTCAGTACTGAAACTCACTTTAATAGTGACATTGTGATATGCTTGTATGTACAGTTAGAATGGAATATGAAGCTGTGGTGGCCTCACTGTGAAGCTTTGATTGCTTACCTGATGGCCTACAGTCACAGCAGAGAGCCAGTGCTAATGCAGCGGTTCCAGCAGATCTATGACTACACATTCAGTCATGTAAGATATGCATTTCTGACACACTATATGATACTTATATTTGTGTACATATACACTGCTCACAAAAATTAGGGGATATTTCAAAATAAATATGAAGAGATTAAAAAAAGAAGCATTTGATTTTTTTATTAAACAAGAACATCAGAAAAGTCAAAGGAAGTTGTTCGATTATGCAAATGAGATGCAAACTCAATTATCGTGATTAAGTAGCAAGTGACATATTGGTGAGGGGTGAACAGAAGCGTCAAACTGGACGAGAGTGCCACACATTGACTGTTCAGTAGGGTGTATGATCACCCAAAACTGCCAAAACACACTGACAGCGATGAGGCATGGACAAGATCAGATTGTCCAACGGTTCTTGTGGGATCCTCTGCCACTTCATTTTAAAATATCCCCTAATTTTTGTGAGCAGTGTAGCTATATAAAACAGTTCTGTGAGTTTATATACTTAAGAAAGTCATGGGCTTTTTATTATCAATACATTAATGCCTCAATAATTAATTTTGCTTAATTTTGCTTAAGTTTTCTGATGAGGAACATGGCGAGTGGTTTGGATATCTGAGTCGTCAAGGAGAAGTTGTGTTGGATTTTAAAGGAGGACCCTTTAAAGGTGAGTGGCCTAAGAAAGTATTCACAACCAACATCAAACTTCACATTAGCAAGTTTAATCTGTTTATATAATCTGTTCATGACAATAATACTGTAATGTGCCATTCATGACCACAGTAGTATTTTTAAGTTAATTGCTTTCTAAACATTGTATAGGGTTCTTCCATGTTCCCCGGTGTCTCTACATGTGTGAGAAACTTCTGGATGGTCTTCTTGAAGGACAGCAGTCCTGAACTTACCCAGCTGATTGTTTTATACCGTATGCACTCCATGTCCTAACCAAAGTTACATCAGATGTGAGCGGGTGTATCATGGATGTCAGCAGCATAAATCTTGCATTTTAATTACGTCTATCATATTTTTAACACGGGTTCATATTTCTTTATACATTAGTATTGATTTATTCATACTTTTGAGTGCCATTATTTTTAAGTTATTAATCTAGAATGTGAATTGGACCATATAGCTTTTAAAATGGGCCATAAGCTTTAAAGATTTAAGAAGGGACCATATAACGTTTAAGATTAAATGAGGAATTAAGGCCAGTGCCACTTTAACTATTGGTTTTGAGAACCTTTAAACTTTCAGGTTGACTTTGCTAATATTATATATGCTCTTACTATAATCCACTTCACACTGATGATCACTGTGCTACTGTTTTGTGATTGCCTCTTTATATTTAGGTATTATTTTTACATTGCCAGACTTTTACTGGCTGAAACATGTAACGCTTAAATAAACTGACATTCCAGCTGCTCTAAACAGACATATCTACTTGTGTACATTTATTTCAATGCGTTTCATTTTAAAGTCATCTGAGCTTCCATGACTGATCGCTTGTCTCATAGCTTGTGCTGTTTTACACAGTAGTTACTAAGGTTTCGTCCTGCTCAACAGCACACTGGTAACTGCAGTGGTAACTACCCGCAACTAAAGTTTGTGTACTACCACACTAGCATGACCCTTTTCTTAAATAAAAAAAAATGAATAAACAGGAGCATACAGACAGCTTCCTAAAACAATTCTAAACTTTTATTTTCTAACAAGAGTGAAAAGAAACGAAGGCAACATTGAAATGAAAATGTTTATACAAAAACTCACAATGACGCTTGTCTCAATAGCAATAATAATAATAATAATAGAATTATTAGAATCTCAGCGACAAAAGATGGAGAAAGTGAGTTAAAATTTGTACAGTTCTGTGGAGATAGAGAGGATAGAGCAGATAGCCTAACAAAACACAACAGAAACAGAAATTACAATGATAAAACGAAACTGAGAACAACTATGCAGTAACCTGTCTTAGGAAAGTAGCACCAGAACGCAAATGTCTTGTTTTTCCATCACACTTTCAAAATATTGTACTAGTTTATTCACAATGTTGAGTCTCCCTGAACAAAATGCAAGACTCTGTACAAAAAGAATACATGTATTATCATGGCAGCAATGCCAAACTGTTGCTGAACGTCCCCCTCAGCCAGGCCATCAAGTGTGTGTGTGTGTACCTGGACAAATCATTATGCAGCACACAGCATCTCACTGTGTTTAGCACAGTTTGGAACATTTATATTATAAAAGACAGACAGCTTTACTGCAGGCCAAATCTCACCTTATCTCTCTAAAGATCAGAGATCTGCACCCTTCATGATTGCACAGTTAATGACTCAGGTGTTAAGTCTAAAAAAAAAGGAAATAGAAACATTGATGGGTGGGATTGAGTGAGTTTGGAAAGGAGTGCAGTGGTTTAGTATAAAAGTGGGGAGAGTCCATTAGATGGGTTGAAAAGAAGATGATGTGAGCTTAAGTCTGGAGAATGAGTCCTGTGTCTGTCTGTCGGGTGTTCTCCACTCCTCCACCATCTGTTCCTCCACAGCTTCATGAGAACATCACAATATCTGCAACAGAGGATAACAGAACAAAAGAAAAACAATTTCACAAAACATGAAATCAACATTTTAATGGTTGCTTGCATCTGTGTCAATCAGACAACAGCAGTTGGCTATATAAAATGACCAGTACAGTATAAACATTAAAGCCTAGCAGACTGATAAGAATCACTTCTGGGTTAACTGCTAAAACTAGCACACGTTTAGCCTGGCAAAACATTTATATTTACAGATGATGGAATGTACTATATATAGCCTCTAAGCAGATAAGGTTTGTATTGTTTATACTGTGTCTGTTACCTCTGTGTTGATCTCTGAGGGTTTGACGGGTCTCGTTTTCTTGCATTCAGAAGCATCTGTGGATTTAGGGTCACCATCAGCTTTCTGGCTCCTCCTCTTCCTCTTGGAATCCTTTGACCTATTGCCACGACCTGAGCTTCTCTGCTCCTGCAGCTCAATCTGACAAACAGCGCACATACAGTCAGTGTAACGTAACTATAAATGAAAAATAACACAGAAAAGGCAACAAGACACTTTCAGAACCTGCTGACTGGCTTGAACTCTTTTACAATGTTTTAGCAGACAAACATGCTGTGCACTGTGCCCATTTTATTCAAACCAGCACTACCTTACCATATTCCCACTACTGCTTGTGTGAATAATATAACTGGTACCTTTAGCAAAAAAGTAAATCCAATAATTATATGGTAATGTAACAGCCTGTATGCCACCTTCACACATAAAAACTTTCACCGGCTTGTTTCCGTCTCATTGAAAAGTGAAATACATGCTCACCTGTATGAGTGTGTGCAGGGCATCACGGTCCGGCTGTGATGCTGCCTGTAGGATCCGGTAAATTGTATGTGTCTGATCAAGCGTGACCTCCAGCAGGTCTCCTTCCAGCTGAAGTTCCTCCAGCTGTGATCTGGTGGATGAGGTCAGTTCAATCACCGGCCCTTTAAGACATGGCACAAGCGGCACCAGAGATTCCACCCCTGATGAGAAAAGATGTGTCAAGCAAAAAACATGGACAAGAACAGCAAGGAACTGATTTGAAACAATGATTACAGCTCATATTAGAGAGGCTGGTTACCGGCTGAAGAACTGACCTGTAACATCATTAATGCTTGACTTCTTTGTAATTCCATTCTCACAGCCAGACTAGAAAGGAAGAGAAAAAGTTTAACATCACTGTTATTCCACCATCATTTAAATTCTAAGGAAGCACCGCATACAATGGCAGATGAGTTGAGAGAAATGTAAATAAAAATAATAAATAGCAAACTAATCTGAGTCAGCTCGAGGCACCCGCAGCTTTGTAACAAAGGTTTGCATATCACTTTTTCCTTTAATATCAAGCAATCTCCTTTATATGAAGTTTATATATTTGGCAAATTTATGTACTGTTTCACCCAAATTTGATGCATAATCATCAATGAAGCTAAACTGGTTTAAGTCTTTATTATATAAATGTATAAAAGCAGTTTTTTTATCTTGTAGTGTTCTTCCACATTTTTCTAAAACATTTAAATCTGCACCTCCTCACCTGTATGCCACTACCAGCCTTTTCTTCACTGTTTTTTGGCAAGTTGACTTCCTCTGTCAGATCAATAACACTGTCTTCTGTTTCCTCAGAGTCAGACAACACAATTACAGCGTCCCCATTCTTTTTCTCCTCTTGTTTTTCCTCTTTTATACTCTGCGTTTCGTCCTTCACTTCTTGCAGTCTCTCTAGCACCCTGTGCACTTCTGGAGTGTCTAATGCACATTTGGCTCGGCCCTGCCAGTTGATGGCTCTCTCTGTAAGACACTGTAACGCCTCGCCTTCTGGCAGACGAACAGGTAACTTCTGCAGCGCCACCAGCAGCGCTAGGATAGTTTCCAGCCGCGGTCGCCGGGATCGTTGGCACCGCGGACAAAGGAAACGTGTGTTCCAGTCCCACCAGCAGAGAGGGTTAGATACATGCGTGTCGGAGGAGCCCAGCAATGATGGAAAAAGTACGCAACCTCCATGGAACCAGTCTTTGCACAGGTGGCAGCGGTGAAGAAATGGGCGGGGCGTGCCACCACATACGCACACTGATTGGCTAGAGGTGAGGGAATGGGAGCAGCTACCATTTTGCAGCATAGAACTGTCCAAATGAAGCGGTGTGTCTGTATCCATGGAGTCACTTCTTCTCCTTTCTGTTTTTCTGTCACGCTGATCATCCCTGGATTCTTTCTCCAGGCCGGGTTTCGCCAAGTTCATTTGCTGGAGACAAAGGAGGGCCTCTTTCTCCAAACGCTCCCCTTCTTTAAATGCCATTACCTGGTAATGATGCCAAAAATTCTGTTCAAAAATTTCATCCAAGCTGCAAACTTTAGAGATTTTATTTTCATCTTGATGTTTCACTCCAGCATTTTTAACTATATGATGCAGCCAAATCTCACCATACAAAATATGCTAATTAAACAAGAGATTTTAATGTGTGTGTAAACTCACAATAGCTCCCGGGTCCCTGAGGTCCTGAGCAGTGAGACCTAACACATTGACATCAGAGTCCGCCTCAGTGCCCAATGAGCTCTCCTGCCTCTTCTTGCTATTCTCCACACATGGACACAACACCTGCACACAACCGTCCATGACAGTTTAACAAAATCATTGCTTCAAAAATTAGGTCACTGGTAACTACATCAAGTGAAATCAAGGGGAAAAGATAAAATACATTTGGGCATCTGTTTTAAATAATGAAAAATAATGAAAAAAATGATGCAGCTATTATCCTTTTGAAAGATAATAAAGACATGATGAAGGATCTCCTGACCTCCAGCAGGCTATGCTGGCTGTTCTTCTTTAGGAAGGTTTTGCTGGCCTTCTCTCTCCAGGAGTGAGCGCTGGCCACCTGCAGCTCCAGCTGCTTCAGCTCCTCCATCTTCACAGGCAGGTCCCGCCCAATGGCCACCAAACCCTCCAGATCATCCAGACACGGGTAGTGCTCACCGTTCTGCCCGGAATAAGAGGACACAATGAAGCTTACATCACTTCTACATTGAAGTTTTTGAGACATTGTGATTTACCACATAATTTGGTTTGTTTGATTAATGTGAAGGCTTCTGAAATCCTGGAGTGCAGAGTTCACTTTTATCTTATCATTATTTTTACCTGGATTTCCTCCAGATCAGTGACCCAGGCCCGGGCTCGGCTAAGGCAGGCCTGCAGGGATAGGATATTAGGCAGCTGGACTGGTATTAACTGGGCCTCATTTACGATGGCCTCCAGCGTAGAAAGATGATGTTTCTGCCTGCTCATAAAGAAGGATTTGGAGTGAGAGGAAGACAAAGAAGACCGAGGGATAAAACTGGATGCCGTGGCTTTTTTTGTTCACCTGTCTTCCAGACATATCTGAGCCTTCTCCTCCCAGCGCTCTGCTATGGTCAGCAGCTCCTGCAGTTCAGCCATGGCGGTCTCCACCGACACGCTCTGCGGTACATTACAGCCCGCTTCCATCAGATTCCTCAGCACCGACAGAGTCACCTCAGCCCCCTCCGGTCCTAATGTGCGCCTGACCTCTCCCAGCCAGCGACCCTGCTCCTGCAGTCCACTCAGGAGCTCACACGCTGGGGCGATCACTGGCAGAGATGTTCCCTCCTCCAGCAGGGCCTGGATCTCTGTGGAGGCAGGCAGAGGAGAGTCCTGCTTCCACTCACCCTTGGTGCTGTTAACCAGAGACTGGGCACGGGAGTCAAACTCCTCGATCTTCTGTAACACAGCCTGGAGAAGGAGAGATGGTGTCAATAAAATGTCCCTGCGGTTAGCTTCCCAAAATTATCACTGTAATTGTAGCTTCATTTTTTGAATCGCACATTGTATTGTCAATTGTGCTAATTTGTTACAACCAAGTGTGACGTACTAAAGCCTCCCGCTTCCATTTTTATTTTTATCTTAGATTTTGCCCAAACCTACTCTGACCTTGATTTCAGTTATATCAGAGGTTAAAGTGCATGTGGTGTTGGGCTTTTGGTATTTTGTTAGCCTTAACAGTATAGTAAACTAGTCGTGGGTCTTTACATTCTTTCCTTTCTTACCTGCACCTCTTTCAGCTGTGTCATAACACAGGGCATGTTCTGCATGGTGTCTACCAGGTTCCTCAGCTCCTCCAGAGTCATTCTTCTGCTCTGACTGCTGCTGAGAAGCTCCGCACTGCTGCTCTCACACTTGTGGATGTCTGTGAGGACAGTGTTGAGACGCTGAAGCAGGTCATTATTGGGGAACTTCTTCTCAGCTGCCTCTGCTTTCAGAACCTCCAGATCTTTAATGCCTGAAAAAAGAGGATGCAAACAGCTATAAAAACTCATTTTCAACCTTAAACAATAATATCAAGACAATTACTGTGTGTTCTTGGATTTAGTCTGAGTTTTATATTGTTATATATGTACCATGCACACAAGACAGAGTTTGTCTTTGGCTGTTGTGTTATGTTTGTATCTCACACCACTGTGTGTTTCATTAAGATCAAAGATCAAATCAATTTCAAAATAGTTTAACTTTTCAAAAGGTGTCTCAGAGTTTGCGTAATGGCCTTTCAACAAATGTCTGTTGGAGGTCTGGATTATTCAGGGCTAGGACTAGGCAAGACTATTCAAACTAACCAACCAGGTACAACTAAAAATATCCAGCACCTATTCACATTTGCAGAGCATGTTGCAAAAGTAAATGTTGTTACCTATTTTGTTGCCTTCCTCTTGCTCAAGGGCTTCCTTTACTCGGTTGGCCCAAGAATCAAAAGATTCAGCCCGAACTTTCAGCCTATGCAGCATGGCCAAGAGTTCGTCCAGAGTGTAGCGATACCTGCACAGAGAACGAATCAGACCTATAACATCTATAACAAGTATATACGTTATAGACATGAATACTGAACTGGGTGCTTAGTCACAGTACTGGTTTACCTGAGGTAGAGTTTATCAGTGGAGCAGGAGCAGAGGTCCTGGGCATGGTACAGGCAAACAAGGCGCTCTGTGCAGTTCAAGCAGGCCAGGGCCGACAGGAAGCAGGTGGTCTTACACTTGTCACACTGCCTCTCATCATCAGGCAGTAACTCAAAGGCCTCCCTTTCAGCTTCCTTTATGCCCTGAAATGACATCGCAACATTCAGCCAATCAGCATTCAAAGAGACTACATTATAAATTTGCATGTTTGTAGATGATGGCTGTCTGGTTAAATCGCAGCTGATAAAAATGAAACACAACATTTAAGTTGTTCTAGAACTTGGTGAATTGCTGCAACAGAATTTTTAGGCATTTTCCAAACAAATCAATATTGTATAACTTTAACAAATGTTTATATACTTATTGACAAGTTTTGCATATGTAAAGTAATTTATTGCTATTTAAATAAGATGGTGAAAAAAATAACTAAGAAACATTTTTCAGTCTAATAAAACAGTAAGTGTAAGAAGAAAATGATGCCAGCATTTCAGCACCTTGTCATTAATAGATGCAAGAAAAATGTGACTTATTTACTGTGGGAAAAACCTGTTAAAATGATCCAATAAACACCAATACCATTTTTAATTGGAGTTCATTTATGTTAGCTACACCAACATCCCATTCACTGCTAAGTCAATTACTCATAGGATTGTTCATTTAAAAACTGAAGTTTTGTTTTCTCATCATTTTACTTGACCTTTATTATAGCTTCCTATAGACGTTAGTCCTACTTATCCCACTATAAAATTTATATAAATCTTTGCAGCCACTTCCCCCACCCCCTTCCTGCAAACTCATTTTCCTCTCTCACTCTTTCCAGCAGGCTTTTTCGTAGTTTCCTCTCCTCCTGTACGATAATGAACATTTCCCTGTGTGTGGCAGCTGCCAGGTTCAGATCCAGCTTCTCTGGGCAGGCTGCCATCTTGCAGGTGAGCTCCTCATGAGAAAACACACAGTAACGCCTCAGTCGTCTGTAATGCTCGATGCAAGACCGCCCCACGGGCAGCTGATGCAGAGGAAGAAAGAGAGAGAGATCAGCTTTAGTAAATGTGTATGCTGCCCCAAACAGGATTAATGTAATGCCCCAAACGCTACAAATGTGCTGTGGTTACCCAGTCTGCAGTGCAAAAGTTAACAGCTTCAGCAAAGTTATATCCCTGATTGAAACCGCTGTGATAGGCTCGTGGAAAAGTGATGACAAACTCGCCAGCACACTGATTGGTTCGTACCACCTGTCATTCAAAGATTAATTAAAACCAAATGAGATGTGTACACAATCTAAACTTCAAACAAAGACAAATTAATGAACTTTTTCCATTTTCACCATTTCCAATTATTCCAAATATATATATAAAAATCTTTAAGAAACAATGAACAGTGAAAATCAAATGCTAAATTTTTTATTTGCATTCTCTGCAAACAGG
>JAZGTK010006839.1:0-20200 GCA_036877625.1 Ambastaia sidthimunki | reverse complement strand
CCACCACTGACTTGAACTTGTGGTTGAAATTCAAAGATTTCATTCAATTACTTTTTAATAGACTGTCACAGAAGAAATTGTAAGACAGGGACTAAAGCAGACAAGAAATCCCAGGAGTTTTAGAGGTTGAATTAGCTACGCAGGCCTCAGTAATGACAGAATATATAATTTGTCTGCTTTGCGTGAATTCAATGAAAGAACAGTGTCACACTTTTGCAGTATGTATGGAATTATGATATTTTATTAAATTATGTATTGAATAAATTACACATTTCAATTTAATTCTGAACTGGAATCCATGTATTAGCAAAGATTATACAATTAACAAAATTGCAGCAGCTCTGTTACTATGGATGGGGAACAGCAAAGGTCAATAGTGCAGGAAGTCCCGCCTACTAGTAGAAAGAGCCAATCAATCGCTAAACAGTAACATTCTGGGGAGGGGCTCTGTACAGTGTTGCGAGTGTTTGTAATACTTGTGTTTGCTATGTAGTTTTATGTTTACAGACATCTCAAAGGGTTAATCTAAGATGCATTCAACTGTATTGAAATTCATTTTGAGTTTATACAGTTTACGAAGTTTTAAAACGGAGCTCAAATGATATCATTAGCTGAGTATAGAGAAGTTACTACCAGTTGCCATCTCGCCTTCATTTCAGTTGATAAGGTCAGACAGAAGGATTCTGGGAAAGAAATCAGCACCTGTTGTCTGTTCTTCAAGGATAGTTTTGTTCATTTGAAACATTACTGTTGTGGTTGACATGAATTAGTGGGATTCTCACTCACAGCTATTGTTGTGCATTTCAAAGACCCCTCTGTCTTCCAGTGGGCATATACCCACCTCTTCCTCTGCCCTGACCAATATGTCATCAAAAGGGGCTTCCCATGACCAGGTCATTTCTACAATTGGTCATCTGTCCTGGTTTGGGCACTGTATAGGAGGTGGGTATTGGGTCTAAGGTCTTACCAAGCAGGGCCTGTAACCTTTAGGGTCACATCTGTGGGTTCTAGACACTAAGCCACTATGGTCTGGTCCATGATTCTAATACAGAGTCTTTTGATAGTCAGTTTAACTGACTTGAGTCAAGTCTGTGATCTGCTGTAAGATCCTATTTTTAGTGGAAAGCCCTGAACACTGGATGACTCATGTATGTGAATGACATGGCATGAGATCTCATGATGTGAGATAGTCTCGGTTCGAAAGCTAAAGTGTTATCTTTTTAGAATTAAATTTTTTTTTTTCTTAGTCTATTATCTCTTCATTTTCAACAAGTCCACAGTGAGAAGTCTTAACAGCGTTCCATTTTAATGAGCTTTGGGCTTTGGCATCTCATCATATCAAAAAATTATAACTTTCACAGCTGCCAGAGCTGGAGGGAAACGTAATCCCTGGTCATGTGACGACGTCACTTTAGACTAATTTGCATTTGTGTGTACTGTAGATATGGTTTAGTGATGGCTTATGAAATGAATGGCAAAGAATTGGTACAGACAAAACACAATGTCCTTGGAATGATTCTGAGCAGCATTTCTAGAAAATGCTGTAGTCCTAAGAACTTCTTTTCTTAGAATTGTTTTTCTTTAATGTGGTATTTCTGTGTGATATTGTGGCACTGTGAGTATAAACAGAAAAATGTACCAACAGAACAAGTTATTCTATAGATGTGCAGATATATAAATACAATAGTGTGGTCCAAGCAGTAGTCAGGTACGTATTATTATTAGATGGTCATAGAAACCCTTAAAATAGAGAGATTTAATCTGTAGCTTGTGCTTTTCTACTGCCACCTCTGTTTGATTGTGGAGTTACTTTTTTGGCAAGTTTAAATTCTTAACAGCTGCTATAAGAACAAGCTTCAAACGCTGCATTATCTACCTGGACATGTCAGATAGTAGCCGGATCATCTTCCTTTTGTTTACAGACATTACCCACAAAATCAAACCTGACAGACAGCTTAAATTATAAATCATTTTTTCACAACTCATTGTGAATCAGGGCAAGACAAGCATCATGTCACTCAATAACTGATTTTGTTTCATTTTTAACCAAAAATAGTTATAGATTGCAGGTTTAAGCTGGCAGGTTGAATTGTGAGAAACCTATGATCAGACCTTCAAAATATGTATTTGATTGATTTTCTGCAGTGTAGACTGACAGAATAAAGAAAAAACTATGAGGAATTTCGGCAATACACAATTTCACGCCATTACACTTTGTAGAGCATGAACATGGAAGAAGTATTCTGAATGTAATAATTGAATTGTGTTAAAGCCTCAAGCAAGGGCTGGATTTCTCATTTAGTGCATCGTCCATTGGAAACGTCTCGTGTGAACACAAACTCTGGCCACAGCTGCTCCAAACACAAACGATTCGACCAAAACCAACACGACTGTCCGACTTGATGGATGCCGTCACAGCAAGAGGCTTGTTTTGATACCTGAACCAGCTCACAGAAACGCTTCTGAGAAGGTTTACGTCAGGGCTGATTTCAGGTTCAGTGTCCCATGACAACGCAGGCGTGGGTGGTGACAGGTCAACCGTGGCATGTAGCATCTCAGAAACATGGTGAGAAATAATTGAATTTAAGAGCGTGAAGGCACAAACACAGAACAGACTGACATCATGCCATGATCCTCTGAGGTGCTGATCAAATTTACAAACAGTTCTGAAATTACATCTTGATGTAACGGTTATGTTGTGCTACATTTGAGATTTGTAGGCATTTTGGGTCAGTTGCACCTGAATATAAAACATATATTCAGTCTTTTTGATGTTTTTTTTGTTGCCAGTGTGTTTTGGATCTTTCAATGACAAGTAAGCTTACTATAATGACCACAAATTCATGCGTTTTAGTTAGATTTTCTTGTATTCAGTTTACTATTTAGTTTGTTTTCTTTGCCTTAAGGTGCTGTGTATACGATACATAAACTGATAAATTTATTATTATTTTTCATAGATTTAAGTTATTGTAAGTTATAGATTTAAAGCGGTAGATTTAAAGTCTCTTTTGGCGCACACTGTTCGCCACCGATCTGAATTAAATGTTGTAATGTTTTTGTTAGAGGGAGACTGCCAAACAGACACTTTTGAATGTCTTTGATGGTTTTCAGTTATCCAGGTCATGATAAAATGTCTTGCAGAATTGATTCTGGAGCATCTGGATATGTTTTTCCACTCTTAAACGTAAAAGCGATTTGTCTATTTGAAAATATGTCATTTGTCCATTAACAACACAGAGTGGCCCAGCATTTCAAGTGCAGTACGAGTGTAAGCGACTCTCAATGGGCCTGTAGATTCCTGAGGCTGCTTAACCCAAAACCTTTAGCCATTTCCATACATAAAACTGCCTCCAGATCAGTCTAAAATTGTTGATTCCCAATGACCCAAATTTCCCCAGAGTGCCTGAGTCAGAGAAAAGCAGCGGAATCGAATCACAGCCCTTTCCTGTCCTCCTGGCTACACACCATTAAAGATGAGACGCTCTCTAAGCCTGTTGGCCATGCGTCTCCCCCACCTCACCCTTCACTTTTAAACAGCTTGAAAAAGACGGAGCTATGCCTGGATGATATGAAGCCAAAGGTTTTTGGCGTGCAAGGACACTTAGACCTTCAAGCAGTAAAAAATGTAATGTGATTTTGAGTCATAGAATTAATCTTTACAATCCTTAGGGTGAACACGCAAACAGGCTTACATACCCATACAACCTTTTTCTCCCCTCAATTCTGTGCATCCTCTTTCCTGTGAGGAAATATCCAACACACGCGCAAACATACACTTTCCAAACGCGCTGACTGACCAGCAGAGTTTTGGCATAGGTGGTCTGCAGTGGTCTGACATGCTGCTAATCCCTTAGAACAAGGATGAATTGGTTTCATAGTCTGTTGTAGGAAAGTTTCCTTTATAAACACTCATTCATTCATAAAATGCAAGGATTCATTCATAAAATGCAAGGAGGTGTAAAGGTGTCACTCCCCAGCTAACAGGAAACGTTCTCAGAACGTTCTCAGCTCACAGGAAACGTTGGCTAATGTTCTGTAAATGTTCTCAAAACATTCTTGCAGTAATGTTTTTAATGTTTTATATCATGTTAAAAATGTTGTTCTGAAGTTGTTAGTGGAACGTTTTAAAAATGTTAAGGAATAAATGTTTAAATAATGTTTCAAGCATATAATGTAACCAAGCAGTAATATTAATACAACGTATAAAAACGTTTTGAATGTTCCTAGGGCATTAAAAATAATTTTGGTTTATTAAGATTTTGGTTACTTAATGGAAATGTTCTTGCAACCTAAAATTGTTAGTTGGGTCAGGCTATTAGTAGGTGGAATGTAAGTTACAAAAGATAAAACACAACAACACAATGCCAAAATAGTTTTTTGAGGTCTAGGGTTTAGGTTTTCCCATACTGTAGTGCACACATCTCTGTTCTAGACGACAGTAAGGAGTAGCACCACATAACTCACTGAAACCCAAGAGTTTGCTTATGTTCCCGGTGGTGTGGAGTAATTCTGTGGAGATTCAAAACCATCAAGAATAATTTGTCTGTCTTTTAGCAATTGAAAAATGGTTTGATATGGCTCACGTTCACAAAATATACTGCAAAGAATGAATGTTTTCTGGAACTTAGATATGCATCATTTTAAAAAAGTTAAAATTGAGTAATTTATCATTTCATAGGCTGTTGCCCCTTGATTTTCAAATAAGTGAACTGATTGCTCAGAATTTGACTTGTTACATATTTAATTGACTTACTTATGGAATAAAGATGCAGAATCAGATTACTTTGAATGTTAAAATATATCCTCAAAACTAGACTTTGGTAAACGGAGAGTGCAGTGATCTGTTTATTTGTGGTAGGATTATGTACGGTAGTAATGTAGTCCATTGCGTCATGGTTCTTCTCTCAAGTGGTTTTGACTCTGAGGAAGGTCTGCAGATCCATCAGCAAAGAAAAAAGGGTTATATGAGTTCTTGGCAGTAATTCTATGCATCAGCATATTAACAGGAAACATAAATCCTCAATCTGCTGCCCACCTATGAGAACAGCAGAATGCTTCTAAAACTCTTGGTTTCTATTGGCCGAGGGTGTCTGTGTTTATGTTCTGCATGGCCGGTTGTCACTGAGGTCTTTTATAAGCTGTTGGCTGAATGATGATAAGGCCAGTCCGGATATGAAGGTGCTTCTGAGAGACGATAGCTGAAGAGATGTAGGGTTTTTAACTCTTGGGTTTAACAGAACAGTTCTCTGGTTTCAGCTGCTGTGACTAGCTGTATAAATTCAAGAGGCTAGTGCTAAAAACAATGGTAAGGCCCAAAATGTTTGGTCCCTGCTCTTTGGAGATTCAGATGAGTGAAACTAGACCAACAGGAAGGGAAGCAAAATAGAGTCTGATTTTTGTTCTTTTAATAGTTACGACACATTATACAGCAGGTAAATTGCTCCCCCCTGTCTTGTTCTCAGATTAGCGCTAGCTAGCCAAAGTAAACAGAAGGAAGTTGTGAAAATACTCTACTCATTCTCACATATACCGCTAATGTCCCACCAGAGCCTCTGAAAGAGGCCAATTTGTAGCACTACTTATAAATTCTCAGATTGTATTATATGTTACCCCAAACGTATTATAATCCCCCTGTTTGACCGAGGTCAGTTGTCTTGGTATTGGATAGCAATACAGCAGCACCATGTTTTCTGGGCCAGAGCTGATTAGATACGCTGCATAGTTTTTATATATCAACATGTAGGCTGTAGTTCTGATTTATTGCTTAAAGCTGCAATCCATAACTTTTTTGGGGTTAAAAATGAACAAAAATCAGTTATTGAGCCAGTACATGACATGTCAGTGTCCAGCACGATCTGCTTGCCTCGATTCTCAATAGTAAATTTATAATAATGATTCATTATTTGAGCTGTCGAGTCAGATTTCCCAGGAAATGCTGGTTTGGCTTCAACATAATTAAAAGTACATAAAATTCAATGTTTTAAACAGAGATGGTGGTAGAGAAGCAAAAGTTACAGATTGCAGCTTTAATGATATTCCTATAATTGTTATTTTGTGGTTACTCTGCTATGTCATGTCTGAGGTACAGTGCATAACCTATAAACTCAGAAGCCCAAAGGCACTGGAGTTGTATTTGCTGTTGCCAGTGTACTGTTGCCCCCTCTTTGATCTCCAAAACTGGGTCACGCTACAGCATTTTCAAATAAACCAAGTTTAATTGGCACGTGTTAGACAATGCCACATGTGTGAAACATGTACATGGCAGTCTGGTGTGACTTCATAATTGTTCGTTTATTGTGTTGCTGCCTGGGCTACCGCTGCCTGTATCTGTCCCCTACACTTGTTATCATCAGAAGCAGAGGTCTGACTACTTAAGTTTTTATTTTGTGCAGTGCATGTGTGCTGAATAAGCTTGGGAAAACGCATTAAAGCAAATTGCTAAGTGGAAACACGAAACAGACTAACATGTTTCTACACAGAAACATGGAACAGCTTTGCTGTTGTGTCTGTGTCTTTGAAGGGTAAGGTCACTGAGCCACCCAAAACACAGTTCATAATGTTTTTACCTCTTAAAATAGTAACAAAATATAAAGATATATTAGATATCTGTCTGTCCGTCTCTCTCTCTCTCTCTCTCTCTCTCTCTCTCTATCTATCTATTTAATGGATTGCTTTGCTTCTTTGCATTGCTTCTGTGGATAATAAGGATGAGACTGACAGGAAATTTTGTGTTTTGAGTACAATAATATTCAATACCTATTGTACCTAAGAATTCTAAAGATAAAGTATGTCATTTATG
This sequence comes from Ambastaia sidthimunki, assembly GCA_036877625.1. Taxonomy (NCBI): domain Eukaryota; kingdom Metazoa; phylum Chordata; class Actinopteri; order Cypriniformes; family Botiidae; genus Ambastaia; species Ambastaia sidthimunki. The sequence goes on along the minus strand of JAZGTK010006839.1, from coordinate 13,401 downwards.
TGTTAAAATACTTGCTCTTGTCCGATCTTAATATGAAGAGACAATTATAACTAAGACACTGTTTACAAAAGTACTATTGGTTTGTCCTGACCAGTGGGAGACAGCCGAGTGTCATTATTTTGGTAACAGTCATTATTTTTGCAGTTCAGTTTGTTAACACTAGTGACAAAATACACTTGATCTTTAAATCTAGGAGTGAAAGAGTGTCTTGTGTGTGTCCCTGTTCCAGTAGTTGGCAAATAAAGTTGTGGGTACAAGCCATCAGCCTTTGATGAGTTGTGGACATGTGGAGATTGGATACATGGTGGCACCTTCAACTTGGGTTCACCAATTGACTAGTCAGTTGTTATTTAACTATCATGGCTAAGTCCAGAGTTAAAAACTTTGTATGTATTACTGTCCTGTAAATAGTTTGTTCTGCATGCCTCTGGGTGGATAAATAAATCCTCTGGCCGCAGCAGGTGTGAGGAACCATGCAAACGTTTTCACCTGAGAGTCTCTGTGGGGAAAGTCAATATTTACCTGCGTCATATCAAAGCTGGTCTTGTTTGAGTCTTGAAACGTGTGTTTAATTAAAGATTGTAGAATTAACAAGATGCCCCAGTTCTGTTGCTATGAATGTGGGAAAGTGCAATGCTCAATATATCAATATATCTAGCGAAATAAGTCCCGCCTACTAGTAGAAAGAGCCAGTCATCGATCGCTAAACAGTAACACTCTCTTGGGGAGCGTTGTGAGATACTTAAGAAAAACTTTTTAAACTGCTATTTGAAACATAATTTATGAGACTGTTCATCTGCAATATATTTGTTTAATTGTGACATTAGCCTGTGATTTTGAGATATCTGTCTTCTCCCTTTCAAGTAGATAGGATTTGATTTGTATGACTGAAATAGCCGCTCTGAGGCATTGTAAAGGTGGCTGTCGCCTGCTGAGACTTTCCTCACAGGGTGAGGAACTTCACTTAAAAACATTACAGGTTCTTAAGCAGTTTAGGGCTTTTACCTAAAATCCAGACATGACTGGAACGGCAGCGGTGGCACACATGACCGGCGAATTCCTGCCTGTGTTTTTAGCGAGGTGGAAAAACACTTAGGCCTTTTGCTTTCAAATGATTTTGTAAGCGTGACTCCAGAGGCTTCCAGATGAGGCCACTCTCTTGTGGGAAAGCAGAGCACTAACACCCGCTCCTCTCTCACGAGACAGAGGAAACCAGGGGCTTCTGGAGTATGTCACACACGCGGTATTGTCCGCATGCATCATAATCACTGCTCCGGTTTGGAACAGCTTATGAAACTCATACACCTATGGAACACTTTTTAGTAAACTTCTATGCACTTTGAATGGGAGAAAAGAGCTTTTGCGAGGAGTGTATTAATATGTGGTAATTGTGAACAGGCGCACTTTATAAAAACTGAAGTGTTTGGTTACATGCTATGCGAGTGCAGGGTACAGCACCAGCAGGCTACTGAAAAAGTTATTGGATGGATTTACACTACCAAATCCTTTAGCTAAATATACTCATTAAACGTTAAAGTACAGGGCGTTTTGCTCACCTTGTTTCATGAAGATATTACACCGTACAGAGGTCATGTGTAGCGTTGCTTTCTTTATGGTGTTTTTAGTGTCCTTTTATAACCTCCTTCCTTCCTCCCGCCCAGCGCGCAGTCGTCAGTCGGCCCTGGCACACTAGGAAGTGAGGAAGTTAGTATGGTTCATTAAGTGAATATTGCACACCACCCATGTCACTCCACACAAAGGGGCCTTTCTTCTTGGAGTGACACCAAAATCAAAAAAAGGAAAAAAGTTTCCCTTTCAAGCACTTGGACCACTGCATAGTTTTTGATGTCAGTTCTCTACTTTATTAGTTAATACCGCTAAGACCAGAAAACAGAGGAACTTTAAATTGATAGACTGCAGTTCAAAAGAGTCTTGAAATGTTATAGCTATTGAAGCATAGGTGTGATAAACCATAAAATGTCCCTTATTACTCTTTAGCCAGCAAATGTCAACTTTCACACTGTGCTGAAACTTAGATGGCATCGTCTCGTGAAGAAAATGTCTTGAAGATACATTTTTGCTGGCATACCATCAGATCCAGGAGAGGAGAGGAAGAATACTGTCATTTTGGTTCAGAATTACACAGTAAATCAGGCAATTCTGACATCCTGCAGGAAATTAAGTTTAAAGGGTATGTTAGCGTTTAAAGATTAGCAAATGAATTAGCATGTTTTTAGGATTATTCCAAAAGATGACTTTAAAAGCGTTCTGGCTCTCCATTATCTTTATATAATGTCAAAACTGGTCAGAGTGTATCAGGTCCTGATAATGCAACAGAGAATAGCTCTTACAGGAAATGTCTGCGTTTAAACACATTTTTTAATGGTTTATTCTGATAAACCATAAAATTGAAATATGACTGACCCATTGAAAGCAGAACAGAGAACAGAAACCAAAATTACAGTGGAGCAGAAATTACAAGTAAAAAAATCACTTATTAATATTTACATAATATTTACAGTATATAAGTTCCACAGGAATGTTGAATGATCTAGTTTAAAGTTTACATCCTTTTGGTGTCTTTTTCTGATGTGTATTCCTCCATGAACAGTGACTGTCTGTATGTTTTGTGATAGTTGTGCATGAGACCCCGCTTTCTCCTCAGTACTGAAATTGCCCACTTTAGATATTGCATGTTCTTTGTTTTTTCTTCGTAACAATGGCTTTATTGTGTTGAGATTAAAGGTAAGGTAGGCGATTTAGAAAAGCTAGCAATAGCAAGCTCACTTTGAAAGCATAAGATCACGCCATCCTTTCAGAGCAATCTCTAAAGCCATGGCCAGTGACATCCTTTCTTGAGTTCTGCATCAGAATCAAAATTAAGAATTCAAGGACATCAAAAATGCTGTATGAAAATAAACATAACAGGCCAACTAACAAAGCCCATAAACATAACCATAGCAGTTTGGTTTGTCATATTACTTTATTTGAAGTTTCTGCTACTTCATAGAAGTAATTGTTACTTTTTTTTAGAAACTATCTTGCTATTTTACCGTGTCACACACGTTTCATCAAAGTACTTTGCTAACGTGACTTTTACAAAGAAAATAAATGTAAATGCCTTCATTTTCTACAGAAGACAGCCTGTGTAATGATTCTCAGGGGATGTAATTTTCAGAGTAAATGTGGGAGCCTTTCCCATCTGATTGTAATCCCAGAGTAGCGTGTTTCTGTTAAGGAAGTAACCTGAGGTGTGTACACATGTGGCAAGGCTCCCCTGTTTTAACCCAGACAGCCGCTGCATCCCCAAAAGGGTTTTATGAATGGGGCCAGTAGGGGACTGGGGTGGGGAGCCAAAGCCCCAGGGACAGAAGAGTGTCTGCTTGCACATTAGAGAAAGCACACTGGGGGAATTAGGAGAATGGAAGGGTAGGGTCTGCCTCATGCGTGCTGCCCAGCTGCTAGTGTTTAGAGTGTGCCATGGAAGCTAAAACCATATGTGCAAAAAAAAACACCAAAAAGGAGCCATGAGGCAGGCAACTGTGCTTTAGCTCCTGTGTGGGTTCCTGCTAAGCCTGGCTGTTGGCTGCAACGGGTAAATCTCTCGTGATATCCCACTCAGAAGAAACAGAATTTCTGTGAATTTGATGTGGTCAGGGGTATTTTTCCTCATATACCTTTCATTAAGAAATGTCATTATTCCTCTCCTTGCTAATATTGTACGGTGCCTCGTGCAAAGTGCTGTCAGATCAATATGGAGCTCAATGCAAAGTGCATCTCATAATCCCTGCACCCCCTGAGGCAGATGTGGCGTGCGGAGAGGGCAGTTCTGACAGGGCCATACTGATTCAATTAGAGTCCTGATGCCATCTCACTCTGCTCACGCTGAAATGGTAACCCTGCATAATCCCGTGGGATTAAGAGGTGTTTATCCTGTAGGGCTGCATGGATTTTTACTCTCAGAGTCTTGTACCCTTGAAAAGCCTGTTTCCTTAAACAGAAAGCTCAGAGGTGTTTTCTTTTAGGTAGGATGAGTTATGTGGTCTCATACATCATTGGACCCTTAAATAACGTGTTGGGGAAACCACTGTGATTCCAATGAAGACACACTATATGTATCAGCCTTCCAAGTTGGGCTGTGGATTGAAGAGTCTCTAATTAAAGAAACAGAAAATGTAAAGACTTTTTAAAGGAAACCAAAGCACCAAAATTAAAGGCAGGGTTGGCAAATTCTTTCAGACACGTTTTTTTTGTCTCTTCACATTCTGATAGCAATCACTTGGTACAGTGGTCTAAATATTTGTATGTCTTCTGTGGAAGGCACAGGGCCATAATGTTCATCCAATCATTGCATTCGGTCCAAACAGGCTGATAGGCTGTCCTACTTGTTTAGTGGTTTTAACAAAGCTTATAAATCTTGACTTATAACATGACTGATGTATGATGTATTATCCTTTAAATATTAAAAATGTCATATTTTCTGCAAATCTTAGCTTATCTTAGTGGTATTGATGTTAATAGTTGTTTGTGAATATTCATCATTGGATTGGATCAGCACAAGCTTTTCATCAGCGAATAAATCCGTCAAATAACCTATTACAACATCATTTGGAAAAGATGCAGAAACATTTGGAATCACAAAACAGACCATAAATCCAATCAGCGATCACTTTTAACTTTGTGATCATGGACAATAATATTTTATTAGAGCCTCCCGAAGAAAACATTATTTCAGTGGTGACTCACATCATAAAATTACAGACACTGAAGCTGTAGCTGCTTCAGATGTTACGGTCAGGTCAGAAGAACGTAACGGTTGAGCTGGTTTACACTGATGGCAGTCTGTCTTTGAGAAGACCTTCGTGAATCCATTCATCAGTCATCACATCTGAAAAGCAGATACCACAGATGCCAGCCAAGCATCAGCACCCATCACAGAAGAACATTCTGGTAAGTCACTGTCTGTGGCCTCTGTCCACCAGTAGTTTGATCTTTGACCACAGTGTCCTGGCATTGGACCAGCAGAGATAGCAGCTGAAAGCAGAAATAGAGGAGGTGTCCTCATGCTCTTGCTTTGGCAGGAGACTTTTGTGCTTTTAAAGGGATAGTTCACCTAAAAATTCTTCCATTATTTACTCACCCTCAAGTTATTCCAAACCTGAATTACTTTAAAGAAGGTATTTTAAAGTGTGTTGGTAAACAACAGTGGCACCCACTGACTTCCATTGTAGGACACAAAACCACTGAGACATTTCTCAAAATTTCTTCTTTTGTCCTCCAAAAAACGATAAAAATTCATACAGGTTTGGAACGACATGAGGGTTATTAAATGATCAATTTTTTTATTTTTGGGTGAACTATCCCTTCTAAGGAAGAAATGTACAGAGCTCGTTGAAAAGTTAGGCTTTGTAAACATACAGGATTTGTGAAACATCCATCATTTTATAGCCGTTTTAACATCTAATGAGGAGTTACTGAGATCCTGTCCACTTTGTGCCCTTGAGTGAGTCATTTAATCCCCTGATCGTCCAGACAGAATGTGCCTGCAGTTGGTGCGCTGAACACCAGTTAGATAATATGCTTCTACTAAATGACACTTTAAAGTAGAACACAGCATGTGCCCTCCATTAAAGAGAGAGTTCACTCAAAAATGAAAATGCTTCCATTATTTACTCACCCTCATGTCATACCAAACCTGTATGACTTTTTTCAGCTGAGAAACACAAAAGAAGCTATTTTGACAAATGTCTCAGTGATTTAATGTCCATATAATGTTAACATTAAGGAACAAAAATGTTAAAATGTTAATTTGAATGTTCTAGGAATGTTCACAATATCAAGATTTTAGATGTTTTATTAATGTTATTGCTTGTTTACAAGAACATTATTGAAAGATTTTTAATTCTGTAACATTTTTAAAACTTTCCACTACTAACATAGGAATGTAATTTTTGATGTGTGTTTAGAGAACATTTATCTTATGTTCTAAGAGCGTTTCCTAATTAGCTGGGCAATTGGATGTTTCACAAATCCTTGAGTCTGGTGCAAGCATTGGTAAAGTTTACAATTACAAACCTAGCATTTAAAGAACCTTGCATCAGGAAATTGAACACCTGGTGTGTTTTTCCTAGAAGTTTGTTTTAAAAAATAATTTTCAGAAATGCAGAGAATACTAAAATCCTTTTCAGAAACCCCTTTAAGTAGCCCACCAGACCAAAGCAGCCAAGAACAGTTGGCTCCAGACATTTATCTTCAGGAGACATTTGTGTCGTCAACTGTTTGAGGAAATGAAGTGCTATTTAGCCCTCTGTCCAAACCCAAACTTGCGGATTCGCCCTCTTTGTACATATTTTCTTTTGTGTGTGGTATGAGACCGGCCGCGGATACATGAAGTAAATCGGGTGGAACCAGGCTAATGCGCTGTGCCTCAGAGCTACTCTAACTTCCCGACCCTCCAAAAAAATCCACTCATTTTTCAGATGTCTCAGAGAATGGGTTGTTTCAGGCCAAAACACAGTTGCTTGGAGGGGGTTACTGGATGCCTTTGGTGGCCCATTGTTCTGGGAAAAGCTCCTCTGGATAAGAACTTGTGGTGGAGCATCCACAATCTGGCTTATATTGACAACTCAAGGAGAAACCAGACAGCACAGTGTAATCAATAAATCCTTTGTCTGTACCTTTCCACAAGTCTGTTATATTACCCATGTTATGTCTCGTAGTTTGACGCAGATGTTTTAGAGAATTGATATTGGTCTCAATCCAGATGGCATGCTCACAGACTACAATACTTGTGTTTAATTCAGTTTTGAATTAAGAATGCTTTGTCAATTCATAGGCTGAATTTGTGTTGAATTTGAATTAAGGTAGCAAACAGGGTGCAGATGTGCAAGGCAACTTTAACTAGAATTTTTAAATCATTCAAGACAGATCTTTGATAGTTGGCTTGAAAGCTTTGATTGAAAGTTTACAAAAAGTTTAAAAAGTTGTACGTTTCATATGCCTTACAGACATAAAGATACATTTATGTGTTTGAAATGTCATCTATTAAAAACTATATTTTAAATAATTTTTTTCATTTTATTATATGTTGTAGATTGACCAGTTTAGGCTGCAGAAATCACCAGACTTTCTGCCTAATTTAGCTACATGTTATTACTGGTCTTGACAGCATGTAATTGCTCCAACTTATTGCTGCTGGGTTGGTACCAAAGTAATACATTACCACTGATACAGCTTCTACTGTCTCACATTACTGATCTCAGGGGTAGAGATTGACACCACACCAGCCTGAATGTCTTACTTAATACTGCGTCTTCAATAGTGTAACTGGAATGCATAGCTTATTTGCAAATCCATTTGTTGCATTGCATACATCGACTACAAAATGTGGCTTAATGTGATACAAATGCAATGCATTATTGCATTTATATCATGCATATGACTATAAACCCAATGAATAAGTTACTCAAAATAAATGCAAGACAATGATCTGACAGCAGGAGATGATTGTTATGATCAGGTCACCGGAGGTGTTTTAAACAAACGGAGGTGGCTTGGTCCACCACACACCTGTTGTTGGGATTTAAAGAGCAGAATGCCAGAATAAGCCTTTCTCTTTCCACTGCCCTGAATGTTGTGATCCCTCTACCTCTGTAACTATGTGTGGATTGCCTTGTGCTGTCTTTCATGCCCCCTCACATCTTTAAGCTGTAGACAGACTTGATCCAGTAACTGTTAGGTGTAAGGACAGCACACATGCTAGACTGGGGAGCTGTGGTCTGCTCTAGAAGCTTTGCACCTGTTGTGGTCTTGGATCTTTTGACAGTGTGTGAAAACTGAACTGAAGTCTAGGCCATGGGGTGCATGTCTGGGGGTCTAGGTGAAATTCAAAAGCCACTAATAATAACATGCAATGCATATTTTGTCAAAGCACCTATTTATGCATAATTGTGTGTCTCCACAAAACTGACTTCAAGCTGCAATTTGTAACTTTAAGTTTTAAAGTTACAAATTAAAGTTTTTGGTTTCTTTTTCATTTACTAAAGTTTTTCCCTGAAATTCATTCTGTAGAAAGTTTGTAGATTTGACATTATTGCAGAACAAAAGGTGAGCTCTGGGCAGAATGTCAATAATACTTCAAAGTGTCTGATTAATTGAACACATTGAACTGAACATACAGAGATGTACAGAAGGCAAACTAGGCCTTTGATATTTCAGGGCATATCTTGGAACATAATTATAAAAAAAGAAAGAACAAGCAGTCTCACTCATATCCTTAAGTGGCAAAGGACTTTTTTTTAAAGAAACCATTCCGTTGCACTTTCTGTTTCCTTAACCGCTTTAAATCGTGCTTGCACACAAACAGCAGCCGGTGGCAGCCATTTTTTCCTGTCACATGGTAAATGGGGTCAGCTTGTCAACAACTTTCTCACCATGTAAAATAAAACGTACAGCAGTATTGGCTTATTGCTGACTAAGTAGAAGGTACAGTGGGGTGTCATTAACATATTATCAATCTGTTTTAGACTTCAGATGTGAAGAAGTGAAAGTGAACTGTTCCTTTACATTGACTCCATATTTTCATCATTGTGAATTCGATTCAGATTAGATATTTAGATTGGGCTGTTTATTCAGGATGTACTCTAAACACTGTAATCCACAATCCTTCTACATGTGCATCAAATGTATCAAACACAATTTCTCAAGAAGTGGCATTTAAGTTACTATATTGATGGGAAGCTTGACTTGTGTCAGAGAAACTGACCGAGTCAGTTCACAAAAAAAGAGTTAGGCAGCTCAACTTTGTGGGATTTGCATTTCTGTCTTTTTGACATAACTTAGGATATGCCAGGAAAGCAATCTTCTCATTTTACAAACTTAACAAAATAGATGAGAATTAGAAGCAGCATCTCAATATTCTGTCTTGTATAAACATACTGGCCTCATATTCATTCCTCCTCCAATAACTAGACATTTTTGGATGGGAGTGTGTAACAAAGAGAGAGATGTATAGAGAGAGAGAGATACATTTGACTACACTTATAAAGTTTGAGACTTGACTTTTGTATTTACTTCATAACGTACATTTTTGTGTAAAATTAAACCTTAAAGTTGTCCTTACTTTATTTTTGCCACAATCTAGTTATGATCTGCTTTTAAACCTCTCCTTGATGAAATCCACAAAGTAGTCCCTGTCTAACATCATAATGACACTTTCACTAAACTGATGGCACGCTAGGTTACTAACTGAGTAAACATTAGCATTCTAGCCCTTGACTTCTGTCTGAAATCATTGACTCTATGACAGATGTGATATAATGTCTAGACTGGAGATCTGTATCTACACCCCAGGGCAATGCTTAGAAAACCACCTCAGTCATTTGCATTGTTGGGCACTGGAAAAGCTGAGATGTTCAGTGCCACAACCTTGCACTGTGTCTTCAGGGCATAATAATAACAATCCCTTATGAGAAGTGTGTGGAACCTGAGGAGGTGGAAACAGAGTTGTTGAATTTGAAGTAAAACAGTCTGAATGTAGTTTAAACTTCATGTTTTCCCCTTTAGGAGAAAGTGTGACTGATGCTTGCCTTTGCAGAACTGTTAGGGTGTTGTAAATGGTATCCAGGACATTACTATGTGGTTGCTAGGCTATTGTCGTCATGGTTCTTGATGCATCTATGAAGCACTCTGGGTAATATTGTAGCTGTGTATGGCTGATGTTATTGTCTCCTTATGATTTATTACTTCTTGTTCTCCTCCCATTGTAAGTCTCTTTGGATAAAAGCATCTGCTAAATGCCTAAATGTAAATGTGGTGGTTGCCTATTGGACCAAGTTACAAGAGCCCAACCCAAAGTGTTCAGGTATGGTATTGTTGTCCTTGAACTTGGGTCGCTCTCTGAGTTTATGTCTATAGGATGTTTGTGGCCGTTTTATCACCCATCAGAAAAAAAATTGTAAGTAATGCAAGTTTGACATTTCCATTTATCCAAATGAAAAAACTTTCAGCTTAGGCCGTCTGTTTGTTTAAGAAAAGACAGTTCACGATTCTTCAAGGAGTTTTCTGCTGTGCATGGTTGAAAGACCTCTGATGTGTTTTCAAAGCTCTGTCTTCCTCCAGCTTTTTCAAATGTCAAAGACCTACAAACAGTGCAATTCACGAGACTGAGAATACAGAGTGATAGCAATCTCTGATATTACAGCTGTAGATAAATCAGCTCCATGCAAAGAAACAGAAGCGTGAAAGTGACACTCAACATATCAGCTTTGAATTAAAAGGTTTGAGCAGGGAAAGGCCCACAGAGAACCACAAAAAAAACCAATTCTTCAAAGTGACTTACAATGCTTTTCAAATACACATTTTGCCAGTGTGTGTGTGGGTATGAATATGTGGTTTATGAGAACATGAATGTCAATAATGATTTATGGGGATACCTGTTCTGTCTTTATATGCCAGCAAATGTGGGTGTGTGTGTGTCCCTTGGATTCAACTCATGTCCTTGGTTGTGCTATTGCAAAGCTCTATCAGTTGAGCTCCAGGAATCTAAGAAAAGGTTTTAGTTGAAAACTGATACCAAAGTGTTTTCTCAGATGCCTCATGCTATAGGTGTGAAAAAACAGGTTTATCAGGCAAAACACTGTAACTAATCGCTAGACTCGTTTAACAGTTTGGCTTAAAGGGATAGTTCACCCAAAACTGAAAATTCTTCCATCATTCCATTCTTTCGTCACTCACCATCATGTGATTCCAAATCTGTTTGATTTTTTTTGCTTCTGAGCAACACAAAAGAAGATACTTTAAATTTATTGGTAACCAAACAACAGTGGCACCCTTTGACTTCCATTATACGCACACAAAACCATTTCTCAAAAATATCTTCTTTTGTGTTCTGCAGAAGATAAAAGGTCCTGTAGCTTTGGAATGACATGAGGGTGAGTAAACGATGGAAGAAGTTTCATTTGAGTGAACTATCTCTTTAAGGGTAGTGGGCGGAGCAGAATTGTTGAGGCCGCATATTCATCTCCAGGGCAGCACAGAATTTGGCTGTGGCTTTGGAGAGCAGATAGAATTACCCCAACTGCCCACCCAGAGTTGTTTGGCAAGGGCCAGTGTCCAAAGGTGAGCTCAAGCCCCATGGCATGTACTATGTCCATGACAAATAAAACATCCAGATTCAGCAAAGTGAGAAGAGTCAACAGCCTCGTGTGCTCCTGCCGGAGTAACTTGTTGCAGATGGTGTGTCAAGGTCATAGTGAAGAAAGTCTTAATGTAGCAGCCAGCAAAATGTTAGAATTATATTCCTCACGGGAGACGTAAAGAAAGATGGAGACAATGAAATGGACCTTAATTTAGACTTATGGCTGTTTGGTTTTAAACAGTGAATCTTTTAAAAGATTTAAAGCTTGGTTAGATTTGTTATAATGAAGTCTAGCAACAAAAGCATTTAAACTGTGTTGGTTTAATTTGCTTGTACTTTTAAACCTCAGAACTTGCCATCTACTGTTGTTTTTATTAGCGATACATTTTTTTTGTTATGAATGCTGTAGAGAAAAAGAAAAATGGAGCATGTAGCCGTTAATACAATACAGTATCTGTCATGCTACATCTTTTCATTTTTCCCCAGTGCGCTCTTCAATCTCTTCAGCTTTTTAATCATCAGAGTTAATCAACCGCTAACTCATTAGATGTCTGAACGTCGGACAAAGGGCTCCTGATGGCTCACTGTCGCACGTTACCGGGTTTATGTGTTTGGTATCCATGGCAACAGTATGATGGGTAATGGCCGGGCAGCTTTTGAAGCTGGCCTCGCACCCAGTGAAAGGGCCGGGTGCGGAGATATCTTTGTGGTTGGATGTTTTTGAAGGCCCCTTGTCATCTTTGTAGAAGTGTGTGTTTGTTATCTCACAATGGGAGGGTGAGTTCATAAAAGCTTGGCATTACCAAGAGATGTCAGCCCAATGCCAGCTGAATTCAGCAGGGCAGAGCAACAATAAGTACCAGAGAGTTTTTGTCGTGTCTGACAAAAGTTTGAAAAATTGTTTTTGTACGAGTGTGTTTAGTTCCTTTTATAATGGTCTTGGAAGACATTATGAAGTATTCTTACACCCTATGCAGTTGTGTTCCAAACATAATAATGAAAAGTAAACTGTCAGAATGACGATAATAAATGTTGCTTTTTAGGCCTTAATGTGATGTTTTGCAATCCAGGTCAGTTTATGTAACACGTCTTTAAAAAAGTGAATGTCTTGAAAGTAAACAGCTATTTATGGCACTGGATTAGATGTGCTCATAGGTGTAATGTGTTGTGGGACACAGGCTGGATTTCATGGACTCAAATGGTCACCACAGGCAGGAAACAGCAGGTTGTGCCAGCATCACTCAAACTTGCAGCTTGATCCATGAGGTCTATGACATCTCATGGCAAGTGTGAAATGGACTGGGGGGAACATGCGATGTGACAGCAATAGTTGAAGTTTCATTACAGCTGATGTAGCCAATCAGAGCAGACCCAAAAATCAGACGCTGGCTGCATGTTTCCCATATAAGGGTAAACGGCATATCAATGTGTAGTGACAAATGGAGCATGCAATGAGCATCTTTGCCAGCTATCAACTTTAGGTTGTAACAAAGTTACCCTAACATTTCCATTAACTAGCAAAAAGCTGTTAAACATTTTATTTTGAATGTTTTAGGAACGTTGTATTAACATTATTGGCTTGGTTATAAGAACATTTCTCTCTATTTTTTTTCAACTCTCTATTTAATTGTTTCCACTAACAACTTAAGACATAACATTTGACATAACATTCTGCTAACTTTTAGTGAACGTTAGCCAAGTTCTACGAATGTTTCCTGTTACCTGGGTTACTTGTTTCAAACAGCTCTCCTGACCGTTACTATGACTGTATACATGTGAATTTGTTTGTGTTCTAAATTGTGATTGGTGTTGTCATCTACAAAGTTTACTTTCAGCAAGTGCAAAAAAAATGGCAAACAGCTGCACTAATGTTCCACAGGTGTACAATCAACAAGAGATGGCAAACTTCGGATATCAGTTATTTAGGTGTCAGTTGTTTTTCTGTGGTGTCATATGAACAAATCTGTTTTGGCCCAAAACAGCAGATGGTAGGTGAGAGATTGGCCAGGAATGTGGAACCTCTCTCTGTCTCTGTCTTTCGCTGTCCTTCAGTCAGAATCGAAGAGGATATTAAACCTGTAAAATATGCAGAACAAAGAGACATTTATCTAGATCATTGAAATGAGAACAATGCAAGCTCAACAGGAAAACTCTTCATGGGTGGCAGGTCACTCCGATTAATTCTAAGGAAATTATACAGGCGCACAGGAGGAGAGCACAATAATAGACACAATGCCAATAAATGAACAAGTCATTGTCTGTGT
>JAZGTK010006838.1:0-20201 GCA_036877625.1 Ambastaia sidthimunki | reverse complement strand
CAATTCTGAAACAAAGCAAAGTTTGGTTGTTGGAGTTTAACAGCCTGTTTTTAACTGAACTGTTAAAGTCAACCATGTACATAGGCGACTGTTTACTGAGTAAACATGTCTTAGACAATTTATCCCACAAAAAGAGCATTTAATGCTTTAAGCCTGAATTTTTAATGGGGCTCTTTGTTAGTGGGAACAGGAGCACATGGCTACTTTCCATGTTCTGTTTATTTCTTTAACATTGTCCTATTTGTTTCCTTTAACAGTTTCAGTTTGAGTATTTCATTAACATTTAATTCCATTTCTTGTGTCAATTTATTGCTTTCTTGTGTGAATTTAAGACACGTCCATTAATTAAAGTTTAATGAAACTTTGTGATATGATTGTTTTTCCAATTACATAGTGTTTCTTTAAATCAGAACGAATGGTTTTCAGACAACAAAGTCATCTCTTTAATTGTTACCCCCACCCTCCCATTCAACCTCTCCAGGCCTCAGCATCTGTCAGGTCTCGGTCTGCTGAGAGACATGTGTGATGGGAATCTGGAGGGAGCCACGGTGGGATCCACGGAAATTACACTCACTCCTGGGAAAATCAAGGGTGGCAGTCACATCGCTGACACTCAGACGGCCGGGTAAGAGATGGGAAGCTGTATTAAAGCACTCGATCGGATAGGTCATTGATTTAGAAACCCATGTGTTGTTTTGGCTTAACTTGACATTGTTCTTAAAGCATTCCTGTAGCTCAAACCGGGCATTTGCAGCGCATAGGTTGTGGGTTCGATTCCCAAGGAAAGATTTTGGATTAAAGCGTCTGACAAATGTGTTCATGTAAAATTATATTTGGAGGCTCTTTGGCCATGACAAAGCACCTCTGAGTTCTTTTTTGTGTGTTGTGTAGAAGCGTTGGACTGCTGATGCAGATATCGCTGCCCTGTGCGCTGTTCGCTCAGGGCCCGTCTGAGCTCTGCTTGAAGGGAGGAACCAACGCTGAGATGGCACCTCAGATCGACTACACTGTGAAGGTTTGAAACAGTATTTGCACACTGGGCAGGACTGGCTGACTCATCAGCTGCTTGCACTTCTAACACTGACTGTTTAATTCCTTTGACATCGCGTTATTTTTTTTTTGTGTCATCACTGAGATCTTTAAAACTCTATCTAGGTCTTCAAACCCATCGTGGAGAGATTTGGGGTTCAGTTTGATTGTGACGTAAGAATGAGGTAAATTTACGGTCTGACTAGATTGGTGATTCCTAAACAGGAATTCAAACAGAATCAAAAAACATGTTCAAACTATTTTTCGTTAAAAACAGAGGCTACTATCCTAAGGGAGGCGGAGAGGTCGTGGTCAAAGTGAACCCCGTGAAAGAACTCAGTCCCATAAACGTGACAGACAGAGGAAACATCACCAAAATCTACGGCAGAGCTTTTGTGGCCGGAGTTTTGCCCTTCAAGGTACGGAAAACTGTCAACATTATATCTTAAATTCATAAGTGACCCTGAAAAAAGCTCTTTGCTTTGATTAATCGCCATGTTTGGACAGAGAGACATTGATGTTGTTTTCTAAACCATTTTTGTTTTGTAATCACTGATTGGTCTACCCATAAACTTCGATTAAACTGCTCTTGATGTTCAGCTGGCAAAGGACATGTCCACAGCGGCCGTACGCACTATCAGAAAAGAGATTAAGGATTTGTACATCAACATCCAGTCTTTGCAAGAGAAGGACAAGGCATGTGGTAACGGCAATGGAATTATGTAAGTACATCCGGTCTCGAACCCGCCACCTCTTGAGGGTTGGAGTTTTGTTGTTGCTGACATGTTGTTTTGTGTTTGCTGGCAGAATAATCGCAGAATCATCCACCGGCTGCATATTTGCAGGGTCGTCTCTTGGCAAAAAGGGTAAGAGTTGTCTGTTTGCCCAGAACATTCTCAGCAGATGGAACAGAACAATTAGTTCAATGTTCTGGTCACTAGAGGGCGTTACATCACAAAGAGAGGTCTGTTCCTTTGAGCTTAAGGACCAGAAGGTCATGGAACATTCCTAAGCCCGTAATATCCAAAATATTCCCTTATGCATCTCCACCATTGGGCTCTGATCAACGAGTTGATTCATTTTTGAAATTGGAAATATGAATTGAAAGTGATTGTTTAGTTTTTGTCTTTTAAGGTGTGTATGCCGACAAAGTTGGGATCGAAGCTGCTGAGATGTTGCTAAGGAACATCAGACACAATGGTTGCGTGGACGAGTTCTTGCAAGACCAGGTCAGAGATCGGTTTAACAAATACCTACTTAGACCAAGTGTGTACTTAAGTGTGAAAGTAAATTATATGTTCCTTCTATAGCTTATTATTTTCATGGCCTTGGCAAATGGCACGTCCAGAATAAGGACCGGCCCGATCACTCTCCACACGCAGACGGCCATCCACGTCGCTGAGCAGCTCACTAACGTAAGTCTGGAACCATACACAACTGAAAACGGTGGAAACTTGTACCAGCGTGTTTATAAGCTTTGTCATTTTTGTGTTTACAGGCAAAATTTGTTATACACAAAGCGGAAGATGAGCACGCCAACAACGATACCTACATTATCGAGTGCCAAGGAGTAGGTGCCACCAATTCTAGCTTGTAACTTGGCTTGTCCCCAGCTAAGTCAAGTCGTCTTAGATTAAGTCAGCTTGAGGACATGTAGCAGAGAGACACTACTACTGTAACAGACTGGATAACTTAAAGATAGCTTGACATTATCTTGAAGTTATCTCAGAATTAATGATTAGTTTTTTTGCATTGACAAGGGGTCAGTCTGTCAGTTTATGTTCATTTTCTATGCCAACTATTCTGTGCTCCACTAAGAATTTTGTTACTCAGGGTATTGCCTTATACTGTAATTAAACATGTCACCTCGAAAGTTCTCTTTTTGCAATTCTCTCGCCCCATTTTTGTTGAATCCTGCTGTGATAGGTTTCAGATTAAAACTGTCAAATTTGCCTTCCGCACCCTAACGCAAGCCTTAAAGTTTCATTTAAACCTTTAATATCACAACCGGTTTTTGCAGTTAACAATAGCCTAACAAATTTGCATGAAAGTAGTAATATATCGCTGGTAAATTTAGTGCACTGTGTGTACACAGAGGAAAAGAAAACGTTATACAATCCCTTAAGGTTATGTAGCTGCTTTGTATTCTGTAAATTATTTAAGATCAGTTATTTGTGTCGGCAAGAAACAAATTTCCAAAATTTCGTATTCTATTTTTTCCTCTGTATCTGCACAGAATTATTCTTTAGACTTGTGCTGTTGTTATTTGTATAATTTTGAATTGAGAATGAAAATGCTTAAAGTAAAATATCACTGTTTTTGTTCCTGTTCATTTATTACTGTTTATTTATAAGGGTTCGCAGATGTTGATTTGATTGACTTTTTTTTGCTTTAGGCGACCATGTGCTTTTGTTATTTGCATTAAATATTTTTCATGAAAAAAATACAATAAAATAATAGACACAATATTGAAACTTGACTCAGTGCTTCTTTCGCTTACCTTCTGTAACTTGTTAACCTAAAATCACTTTGTATGTGTATAAGCATCATCCTGGGCTATTATGATGTAATTAGGCCATTGGAAACCTTTCTTATGCATACAGCTGGCATAAAGAGGACTTTTTAGAGGTTTGGTATGGCATTCAACAGTCCCACACCCATATGATGGCCCAGAAAACAATTTCACTAGAAGAAAGTGCTTGTTCAGCTAACAATGCAAATCTTCACATTTAGCGGACCCCAGAGACCCTCTACAAGTGTTTGCGGTTACAGATCCAACTGGAGTCTCCCCTCGGGTCCTTTGTGCTCCAGGCCAATACAATCCCTCCCGGCAGATGCCAGAACAATGGGGCAGAAGAAGAGAATGGGGTAAACCATGTGATGATGCGTGAATATGCATGGAGCCCTTGGGTCTGGAAAGGGCACATCTACATTGTTAAAAGGAGACGATTCCCTCTGGGAGGGGGTGGGTGTGGTTTCTGAACCACATTTAATGGTCTGTGGGCCTGATCATTGGCTGTCCGGTACATCTGTTGCTGTAATTAAACCCTGGCAAAGCAGAAAGGGAAATCTTTTACTAAATCTTAAGTGATGAAACAATTTTTGAAATTAATTTTAAAGCTGGGTGTTTTTTTTATGAAATTTTGAATACATGTTGATGAATACAAGCTATTGACAAAAATTACAGATTTTTGCTGTTGATGAGTAAGAAAGGTGGTGTTTTCCTCATGTTGTGGCTAAGGCACTGATGAAAATATGAATTAAATACAAAATTAAATTAATGATAATCACTCAGCAGATATATGTTTAAAATGCTCAGTCTTTCTCTTCCAAAAAAAGACTCAAAATATTGATGACTCATGTTGCACCTTGTGATTTTTGTCCAATCAAATGACTGTCTTATGAGAATGTTCCGCCCTCTAAGACAACTTGCAACTGACTAAAAATTATGTCTACAATGTAACTAAAGCACACAAAAATAAACTATTGCTCAAGCAAATTCATAAGGTCTTTAAGTATATTTAATTTTTGTCTGTTACCTTAGATATAAACCAGGCAGCTCTGTTTGTTTCAACAGATCAGACACCTGCGTTGGAAAGGTTATGTAAGAGGCATTATAATCTATGGCCCTGGCCTGTTCTTTTATACACACATATTACTGATATTAACACTGTGGTGTGAACATAATCATAAAGTAATGAGTTCTGGTTTTGTCCACAAAAAACGACATCACAGATAAGAGGTTTATAAAGTAAACACATTTGAACATGCCGTACATGTCACAAATATCACATAAAAGATTATTGCTGGGCGACAGTATTATCATTAGAATTAATTTTTATTAAACTCTAACAGCATGCTGGTTTTAATAACATTTGCACTACATTAAATTAGATATTGAGGCAGGATTGACAACAATGAATTTTCTCAAGCATTTGCATCATAACTGGCTACATCGAGCTACACACACGTATACTAGGAATTTGATGATAATGTGTCATTTTCTCGTCACCCAGCAAATTATATTTCTTTTCAAAGTCAAAGACATCAATGTGTAACCTACGTGTGACATAAACGTTCTTACAGTAACATGAGTAGAACGTTTTTTACCATCATATGTACCAGAAATGTTATTTGTAAGCTGCTAGTGAAACATTTTAAAAATGTTCTAAAATGTGTATATAACCAGGCAATAGCGTTAATACTTCAACAAAAAAATTAAAACTTTAAAAGTTTTTAGAACATGTTTAATGTTAAAAATGTTTTTGTTACTTAATGGAAACATTCTTACAATCTAAAATTGTTAACCGGGATTGATTTAACATGTCATGAATACCATAAGGAATCACTTTGCTTTTTAAATCTAGTTAGGTCACTGGACAAAAGATTGACTATGTGCCCTTGGTCACCTTTTAAAAATAGTGTCAATGGCTGACCTCAATATACACAGTGAAAAGATCTTAATTTTCACTTGACAGCCTGCAAGCACCACCACCTACATTCGCTTCCTGTCCGTTAGTTTTTCCATGATGTCATGTCTTTATTATCAGCTTGTGTACTTGCACAGCAGAACAAAAGTCCATGCTCTAAAAACCTCAGAAATATTATGTGTCACATAATGACACCAGTAGATAAAAACAACAAAATTCCGCGCACCCTGGATTGATGTCCAGGGGGGCGAAATGGCACGTTACCACCAATCGTTTGGAAAAGTAACATGAGAAAGTTTGAAAGTCACACCTCACCGGGACTGTAACACAAGCCTCATGTGAGGAAACCCGAGCCGGTCTCATGAACCAGATCTTCCCTGTTCAATTCCACTGGCACACTGTGTCCCAGCAGACTGAACAAGCTGTTGAGTCTGCGTATTGTCCAAAACACTCTGTGCTCCGCATGGTCTAGAGTCCCAGGACTCTGCCTTTCCACGGGCAACAGAGGAAACCTTGGGTTCCACCAAAACCGGGTCTGTTAAACCTTCATGAAGGCATGTCAGACGCTGGTTCCTGGAGATCCCAGGAGAACAGTGAATGGAGCCAGTCAGCCCAAGCTGTGCACAAAGTCTGGATCTCTTTGATTGGAGGTAAGATGGATTTACTTAATAGTAGAACATTGTTGATAAAAACAAAACAAGTGAAATGTTGTATCATGTATGTAACATGCTTGTGTGAAGACCAAAGAGTTGCATGTGATTTTCTCATTTGTTTGGAGCAGTTGTTGCATTTGATGCATTAAAATGCATTATATTCTCCAAGCTGCGTCCAAAGGTCGCAACCAACACCTCCCATTTTTATAGCCTTGCAAGCACACTGCTATATAACAACCCCAAGAACAAACAAACTTGTTGACAGTTCCTGTAGCCAATGAGCAGAGTTCAGCGTGTGTTGTTTACATTTCATTTGCATATTATTCAAATCTTATGGATGATGCCCTACTGAGATCAGCACGGCTTACTGCCTAAACACATGAATAGGTTATTAATCTCCTACATGGTGTCCATATGTTCAGTGTGAACTGTTTAGAATCATTGTGTGACTGTGTGATGTATCTCATCCCTCCAGCTGTTGTTGTGGGTGACCCGAATAAACAGTCTGGTGTGGGCGAATGATATTTGAGATGTCTGAGATACCAGATTGTCTGGCCGCACTTGTGTTTGGGTTCATAGCAAGACTATGGGCAAAACATTTAATATATATGGAATATAAAATGCATGTTTGGCACAGAGTTCAACTGGGTGATAGAATTAAACTATCATATATATCATATCATATATAATTATATATCAGTACATTTGTTAACAGACAGACTGATATATAGACAGGCAGACAGACAGACAGACAGATAGATGGATGGATGGATGGATGGAGAGACACAGACAGTTTTTATTTATACAAACGTTCTGCCTCAAAAGGTCAAACGGGGCATTTATAATAAAACACCCCAGCAAATTACAGCGTGTTTCCGGAACCTGATGTCTCACAATGAGTCAAACATCTTCCCGTCGTTTAACTAAACTGGTCGATTGAGAGTTAACCCCAGTAACATCCTTCAGCGCCGCCGATTGGACAGCTGGTCGCCACGTGACGTCCCTTTAAGATCGCTCGCGACCATGCAAGAGAAAGATTTGCACCTAAACAACAGGACTGAGTTACTGGTTAGTAGATCGCGTCTCATCTATCTGGTTAACTAAAACGGGCGTGTATTTATACCAATGCTGCTTTGGAGGAAAACAACCTCCGATGTTAGTTATTCGAGCACTTTTACGCGGGACGCGAGCTGAGATGTTATAATGACGCATCTTGCGCTATCTGCGCAGGTCGAGAAGTTGCAATAGTTTATCTCGTCCTGGGGAGTTTATCTCGGACATACAGCCTTTGCCAAATCAGTAACTACTTAAATCTGTTTGATCTACATAGATCAAACTACTTTATCTGGTGCTGTTTCTCCGAGCAGGAAGACGACGTCGGTTCACACGGACTCGTGGAGAGCGCAACAGGACTTTAGTGCCTTACCGGGACATTTAACGAGGCTTTTCTGCCCCTAAACTTCCCACCATTAGTTACAGGGAAGTTGCAGGAGGAAACTGGTTTTTATAGCACCGATAGTTTGTTCTTCATTTAGCGCAAAAGTCCGTCGATGACTCTTGACAGCTTAAAGCATTCCGCGATCCTCACGACTCTGTTTAAGATGGCAGATGAAAATGAGTTAGTTGGCGCCACGGAGTTTATAAAAGGTGAGTTTAAGTCGTGCTTGTTTACATTTTAAAACTTATCTACATAAAACAACCATCACTAGTTTCTCATTGAAACTAGTTTCTCGTTGTTGCAGAAGATTAAACCCGCAGACGCTAATCCGGCGATCAAAACTCACCTCTGAGAAGCATTACTAGTTGTTTTATAACTGCACCAGCTTGTTTAATCGACCATGTGTGATTTTTCCTCCCTCTATAGATCGGCTGTATTTTGCCACCTTACGGAGCAAACCGAAAAGCACGGCGAACACTCATTACTTCAGCACGGATGAGGAGTTTGTGTACGAAAAGTGAGTTTTCCCGCCCTCAGCCTCCTGTCAGCGGCAGAATCCTCAGCAGGCGGGAAACGCATCCAAAGTCCGTTACATAACGAACGTTCTTCGTTCTGTAATGGAACACAATGGCGTTCCAAAATCTGCTGCGTTCCATAATGGAGCCGTCAGTCATGAATTTCCCGCTGAGGGAAGATTAGACAGTAATGTTGTTGCTGTTCTTGTGTTCAGAACATTTGACTATTTTAAACCTCGTCTGAGATTGACTTCCAGGGAGGGATTATGGTTCTGTGAGGCCCAAAGAACCTCAAAGAGATATTGGCAAAAAATGTATTTCTCTCATAGTTATGAGAAGAGATATGCCTTGACCATAGTGCATTGTGAAAAACAAAAACAAATGTATCTTGATCATTGTGCATTAAACATAAAAAAAATGTTTAATGTCTGCCAATTTGGTTCTTCAGTTCATTTTTACCTTCGTAGGGGCTTGTTTTCAGGTGTCAGGCCACCATGAGCATCTTAGCTAGAAGCTCCTGACAGTCACTGGCCCCAGAGGCCTGGCCCATAATCTGTTCATGGTAGTTTCTCAAATAAATGTAAAATATATGAATGTGAGGAATGAATGTAATATTGTTTTCTTCTCTTTTTTTTTTTAGCTTTTATGCTGATTTTGGGCCCCTCAACCTTGCTATGCTGTACAGGTACTGCTGTAAACTCAACAAAAAGCTGAAGGTGAGTTTAACACCTGCCCTTGTTGTTACGTTCCTTCTCAAGAATCTGCAGAATGTAGCTACAGCAATAAAAAAACGCAGAGGAATTTGTGCTCACACACCCCTCAGATGACTGCATGGAGGATATTTTGGGCTGTCCGACGTGCTGACATTTCCTTTGTTTGTAATGTGGGATGGGAGTTGAAACTTAATGACACAGCAGCCACCGCCATTTAATGTCTCGTTCAGTCTTCATTATATCCAGAGTTCAGTTTGATTTCACGCCATGCCCGTCAGGTAAATCTGTGTGTGCTTGTTTAAAATAAAACCAACTTTAATCAGAGGCTTAACTGAGTAAATTACATGTGTCCTTGTCTTTGGAAACATGTGCCTCTGTCTCTTTTAGTCTTTGACTCACCTGTCTCAAAACTGTGGAAGCCCTTTATTGTGGACAGACAGGGTTTGACTGGGATGTATTTGGCTGTGGGCCTCTCCATAAATCAGATCTCCAATCCATGCAGAGATTTCCTATTAAGCTACACACTGAGTCTATTTGAATACAAACCACATACTTGTTTATTGAGAAGGTCTACTCAAATGTTGGTTTAGCAATGTGAGGGCTCTTCAACTACACTATTCTTGGCCAGGAATGTAGTTTGCAAGTATTGCAGTGTTGTATTCAGTCTCTCAAAATAATAAGCAGTCATTATGCAAAGGCTATTTAGTATTGATCCAGTTGTTTACTAAGTAGTCATTAAGTAAATGCTTTGGTACACTTTAGTAAATGCTTTTAGAGGGACCTTCCCCCCGGACAACCAGAGCATAACTATCTTGGTCAAGGGTTGAAGGTGATAGCTCATGTCTTGCTCTTCAGGGACTGAATCAGAAACCTTCTGGTTGCAGTTGTGAACTTTACCCACCAGACCCTTATTTTGATTAGATGTGAGTGTTGGGATTAGAACTGACGTCACGCACATGCAGCAGTCATCAGTGTTGGGCTTGTCATGCAGTTTGTGCTTGTCCTAAGGATTTATGAAGGAGGATTAGATGTCTGTCCAAAATCCAGCTCTGCACACATCAGTTGTAATGGGGGAGGGCCATTGGGTTTCACCTTGTTCTCAGCATCTATATTTCCCCTTTGTTGATGTCTCTTAAGATTATTGTTTTGGGATGGATAGTGGTGAATCCTGTTTCTAATTTATTTTGTCTCCTGTGAAAATACTATTTTGTATTTGTGGAACTATTAGGCTAGTGCTGTACCTAAACCTACTGAGCTGTCTTGCTTTTTGTAGGCAATAGATTTTGCATTAGACACATGGCTACTATGATATAGAATGCTGTCCAGACAGGCAGCTCACTGGATTTTGGAACAGACCACAAAATAGTTAATTTCACACGAGTCCAACTTTAGTTTCCAATTAACCTAAATGGAGAGGTCAGCAAAGAGCACCAAACCCAATGCGTGTGGGACTCTAAAGTTTGTAGCGGCTATGCAATGATAGGTTCTGCATTATTTCTGCTTTCTTCAGATGTTAGGAAGGGGGTCAAATAATAATCAACCCTGTATTTTATCTTTGTGTTTCTGAAGCTGGCAAGCTGTAGTTCTCTCATGTTTTCATGTTTTGGAATATTGAAGGTAAAGTTCTTGTGGTAAACGCATGTTGTGTTTCCTTCCTTTAACCACTGTCACCATGTCCACACCCATCCAACCACATGCAATTGTCCCCGCCTGTTTGTGATTTACAAGCTGTTGCCATAGCGATGGCATTTTTCTTTCTAACCCCACCGGTTTGGGCCTGCATGTTTGGTTGTAGACCAGCAGAACCAAAAAGCAGAAGATCAGAAGGGAAGCTCTGTAATATGTTTGTAAACTGCTGGAAGGCTGGTCCTTAGTTGTTGCAACACTGTTGTGATGATTTTCCGGATCGTTTGCTAACGTTGCTTAGCAGTGCTTGCGCAATCTCAGGTTGGCGTTTTTGAAGCACGATCAGATAAAATAGCTGTCAATCATGAGATTGTTTTTAAGCTATTGTGTTTACAAGCTTTTTATTTTGAAGGCCCATTTGTTCCCCTCACTAGCATAACCACCTCCTGCATGTGGATGCTTTTCCTTTATTTTTGTGTGAATATTAACCTACTGAACAATTTATCCTTGTTTTACTTATCAGATTGCCCTGGAAAGATAACAGCGTTCAACCCTGTTATTTTGGTTATTTCGTCCACCCTTTAAATGCTCCACCCAGGTTCAGATAGTTGCAAAAAAGTCACTTAAAGGGAATGAAATTGTTAAATCCTGCTTAGCTCCTAGACTACATGGTTTTGCAAAGGTTTTGTGTTTGGGTTGTTTCTTTGATTCTTGGCGATTATATCGCTGCACAAGTTGTTGGATCTCCAGCAGTTTGTTTTCTCAGTAGCTTTAGCGTTATCCTAGCGCAGCCAAGTTTTAACTGAAGCATGTGAGGCGACACAGAAACAGATGCCGTGGGGGCTTTTGCAGTTTAGCTTGTATCCAGCACAGATTATCTGAAGCTTTTGGCATGCGCCCGTGCATGAGCTGTCTGAACGCAGCCCGTCCTGCACACCTGCAGCCTTCACTGCGTCTTTTCGCAGCTGCTCAGGCAGATGTTGAAACATCCGTCTCTAGTTCCCTCATATTAAAGACCTCAAGCAAGTTAAAGCAAAAGCAGTTAATGGTGTTTGAAATTCAGTGGTATTGGTGTCTCAGTCTTAACACGTTTGCTAAACATCTAACCAGTCACGTAAACAGAGTTTGAAGTGTTTTTTTACAATAACTAGTGTTTAACATTTAATGATTTTTGTTTTCATTAATATTCAGTTTTAGTCAAAACCAAGTTCAACAGTTGCATTATGTTTTTTTTCTCTATTAAATTGCTATTTTAATAAAAATAAAGTTCTGATGCTTTTTGTCTTTGTGTGCAGTGGAACAGAACTGTTATATGCAGTTTTTATTAAGTTGTCGTTTTTTATTGTGTTTGTGTTGTGATGCGTTTGTGCTTGTCCTTCCAGTCTTTCACACTGACCAGAAAAAGGATCGTTCACTACACCAGCTTTGACCAACGCAAAAGGGCTAACGCAGCTGTTCTGATCGGTGCCTACGCTGTAAGTATCCCATGATGCTCTTGTTTTGTTTTTGCTATCATCTGTATTTCTTCGCCATCGAACAGGCGTGTTAATTGCTTTTGCTCACGCCCTGGAAGGAATCTGTCATAACCCTGCAAATTAGCGCCAGCGTCAAAACCAACAATCGTCCCACTCCGCATTCGAAGACAGGTTCGTAAACGTGGCGTGTTTGTGGGTGTGCATCGCCAGACAAAAAGTCTCCTCGGATGTTTGCCTCCGTCCTTAATTCAGCCGCCCCCTCGGAAAGAGCAACAGTTTGCTGAGTGACTGGTAACTCCCCCACGTTGTCAACACAATAGCCCCTCCCACCCCGTCCAGGATCGCATGCCAGCGTATGGACTGCGTTCGCTCGCCCTCGCCGCACCAGTTACACACATTAGCTCTGTTGAATGCCATCGCTTCCATGCCAACAAAACCAGATTGCCTCCTGATTGCTCAGTTGGGTGTCTTTGCTCTTCCTGTCCCCGGCGCTTCAAAAGAGAGCAGATTTATTGCTCACACGGCACAGTTGGCATTGGATGCGGTGAGAAACACAGGTGCCGTTTGTAATGTGGGTCAGTATATCATTCTGATAAGCTTTTCTCTATCCGATATTCTCGTTTTTGAGCTCCTTATGGAGTTGTGGCATCATTTTTTTATAACATTCACAACCTGTTCTGTATTTTAATCCCCTTTTTAATAACACACACGTATATTTGCGCAAGGCTACAGTGTGTATATACAAATTATCATTCATATTCTAATCCATGAAGCGGCCACTGTCTTGCACAATAAGATTAGCTGCAGGAGATAAGACCACACAGGAGAAAAAGACGCCGCCCTTCTCATGAATATTAATGAGCTCTAAGTGGAAACACGCAGAGGAAGCGGGAGAGATGAGATGCGTCTCTGGTTTCAGGTTGTTTACGTGTCCACAGGTAGGGCAGGTGAATCCCACGTTAATTTTAATGTCCAGATTCGACTCGAAATGGGGTTGATTCTGTGTTACAATATGACCCCCTGTTTTCTTGCTTTTCATTGGACGACGGCCATGATGAATTATAATCCGGATTAATGTATAATCTGTGGCTGGACTGCTGTGATGTAATGGCTGTGTGCCACTGTAAATCTGTGGTTGTTGGTTTGTTGCTGACTCTCATGGTCTTGGTGCCCATTGTGTTTAGTTTCTTCTCAGTCAGATAAACTACATTCACACCACATTTGAATGTTGAATGAGTATAAACAGCAGAAATCACCTTTACTTTGTTAATTCCCGTATACTCCAGTTTTAAATGTTAAAAATGAAACTTAATAGCCTACGATAACATCTGCACTGTTTGTCAATTTTTTACAATTCATATTATGAGTAACTAAAGATTCCTGAAAAACGAGTGCGTACCTCCAAGTTAGTCTGCTAGGAATGATCACATTTACACGGTCGCCTAAATTTAGCTTGAACCATGACCTTGGGTTTAATTCAAGAAGGTCTTAAATGGAAACTAATTTTAGCTTAAAAAAAACCCAACCCTTGGAGACTGCTTTGAATTTATGGATTCCCGCCTATAGATTTCAATACTGTGTCTAAAATGAACATGTGCTTTCGATGTTTCTCTCACTAACTTCTCCAACAGTGAGGTTTATAGATCCTTCTGCAGGTTCTCTTGGGCTTTCCCATAATGCACTGCATGTCGCCCTGCAGTAGACGAGCTGGTTTTGTGGTCATGTATAGAAGATTTTCATGTGTTCTGGTTGAACAGCTGGGTCAAGATGTTCCATAGTTTCTGTAGGTCACGTGGTACACCAGGGGCACAACACAAACAAACAGGAACTGGAACTTCTCACGGGACTGAACTTAATCTGCAGAACTGTTCAGCTAATTGTTCAGCTGGTGCATATTTCATTAGCTCATGCAGAATCGACAAAAGGTTTGATCTCCAGCTGAACAGCCAGAGACAAATGCAGTCACTTGACCTCGGCCAATCAGAATTCTTAAAGGGATAGTGCACCCGAAACTACCGATTTTGTCATCGGTTATTTTTTCCATTATTCTAATGTTGTTTAAACTCAGTGTGAAAAAAAGAAGGCACAATGTTTGTGACCGACAGCCTCTGTCACCATTCACTTGCGTTGTAAAAAGATACAATGAAAATGAATGGTGACCGATGCTGTTAGTCACTAACTTTGTGCCTTTTGTGTTTTGGGTAAAACGTTCCTTTATATGCTCGGTTGAGATTGGACATCAGACTGGTGAAGAATTGTATAGATCCACTTTTTTCTTAAGATCTTTTTAAAACAAATTGAGTTATTTAAGCACTCTGTTTCAGGCCCGACATGTTCACAACCTTCATTTTTATAGTGCTCCATAAAAGCTGTACAAAGATCTTGTTTTATATTGATTTTATGATTTTTATTTAAACAAGTTTCCAATGCATTTCAAAGTATTTTTTGCTAATGTGTTTTTAGTGCATTTCATGCAGCTAAAACTGCACGTGCAGCTGCGTTTTTGCTGCGTGTCATCGCTCGGCTAACACTGCCGGGCTGCATTCTGTCATCCAGCTGTTGAAATGTCTTCAGGGACCGGCTTGCTTGAACAGAAGAGCGATCGAACCCGTTACAGTCGCAGGTTTGCGCGTGACCGCCGCACTGTGCCGCGACAAGTCGTCCCTACTCGAGAAGAGCCCCATTGTGCTGAGCTACAGGGTCTCGTCTGTGTGACACATTTTGGCCTGACGTCACTTTTTACTGCGTGGTTGTGTGTTTGTTGGAAAAAATGGGGACACGGGCAGACGTGTGGGAAACGGATTGAATAGGTCGTTGTGGAAATGGTGACATCCGATATGTGAATGAAATAGTTGTCTTAATTAAAAAAACTTTAAAGCTAATGCAGTGTGACATTTTGTCATGGTAACATTTGTAAGACTTTACAATATTCTATTCGTTATCATTAGTTGATGCATTGGCTAACATGAACTAACAATGAACAATTTTTGGTGGTATTAATTTTTTGTAATGTTAGTTAATGCAAGTACATTTGTTTATTGTGCTATAGTTAGCAGATACACCTTTTGTTTTTTAATCCTAGGTCATGTTTTCTAATGTAATAAGCTAATGTTTACCGTAAAGCTTTACCGTAACAATTATGAAAACGTGTGTGTTTGTTATGCTCTGTCATGCTCTGATGTCATTTCCTGTGTCTCTTTTTCCCGCCTCAGGTGATTTACCTGAAGAAAACGGCAGAAGAAGCGTACAGAGCCCTGATCTCCGGATCCAACGCCTCGTACCTGCCCTTCAGGTGAGACACCAGCATGTGTTGTCAAACGCAAACAGAAAAGTTACAAACACAGGCATAATTTTTTGACCTAAAAAAGCAGCCACATGATACCGTTGAGCGTTTCATATTTAGTCTAATTTTCCCTCATTTTCTATTTTGCTTGCTGCACACTACGCGTAATCTCATTTAGCTTGGCATGAAATATTGTATCCTGTCTTGGCTCGGAGGTTTTTTGGTTTTAATGCGATTGAACTACTTTTCCTAGCTAGACAAACCGAGGCATGGGAGAAAAGCCTGATTTTGCAAGCCGGTAACAGAGCGAATGTATTTAAACCTGGTGTGAGACTGAATTGTTTATTTCAAATGAATGTTACGCATTTATATCGTATACCTCAAAACTGCTGCAGGGTACGATAATCTCTGCTAGCATATCTGCTAAACATCTTAAGCATCACTAATGTGAGATTTCCAGAAACAGCCAGATCAGTGTTTGCATGATTTTGCAAGTCTCCATCGAGATGTATTTTTTGGAACCAAATACTGTGCTAAACCCCTTGAGCTGTTTTGCGTATTCAGGGCTGGTTTCGAGTTTTGTAGCAGAAGGTGTTTTGTTGTTTATTTGTGAATTAGTTTAAGTGAAGGTTCTGTTGTTTGTTGGAGGGTGCCAGTGTATGTACTGAATCTGTAGCGTTTGAAAATTATAGACAATTACAGGCACGTAGCGTCTTTCATTACCATGTTGTTGGTATTCCAGATCTGTCTAGACTCTTGGCTGTTTGTCCGCACCCCGTATGAGATTTGAACCCTGGAACCTTGACCTCAATAGTCACTGACCCAGAAACACAAAAGTCCAGGCCAAGCTCATCTCTACAGATCCGGCGCTTGCGATCATGCGAAACGAGACGGAGAGTACAAAATACAGAGTGACCCGTAGCCTCAACAAACGAACAGAAACGTTTATTGTTAAAGTAGCTTTTTGTTAGCTAGCGATCGGAGCTAGCTAGCTTCAAGAGTTTTGTACAGTTAAAAGTAAAGAGGTCTAAATCTTATGGATCTGTTTAAAATGCCATCCAACAAAGCTTTTATCCATTATTCTGATCAATATGTCTGGCTGTTTTTGAACACCACCTGAAAATATCTAATTTAAGACTAGGTGAACCTGAACCGACTAGTCCATTTTGAAAATGTTGTTTTGCACGGGTCCCATGTAAACACTAAATTGCGCCTTAAGTGCTTCTGATATAAATTAGCTTTGGCCATTAGACTGTTTGGTACCATCAGTCAGTGAGTGTAAACAGGAAACTGCAGATTTATAGTCGCAGTTGTTATTAGGGATTTTCCCAGAAGGCCAAAATCACTCTTTAAATGCATTACACGCTCTGCTTTTATTTGCACTCATTGCCTGTGATTGGATGTTTACTATGACTACGATTTGCTGGTCTGTTTGATTTTTCTTGGTGAATATTTCTTAAACCCATTTACTTCCCTCAGATTTATGTAGAGTAACAGTTAATAAAATCAGTTCCACTTCGTGGGCTTGTTCCTGCTTGTAGGGAAGCTAATATTTATCTTGGCTGTGAGGTTTAATGTTCAGTGTTCACCTTTGTCAACCCTAATGTCATATTTTAAACCGTTATTAGGTGACTCTTATTGTGTACCTGAGATTGTAAAATTGCTGTTAACATAATCATTAGGTTAGTGTGGGTTAAAGTAACCATAAAACAGATTTACCATTTGTTTATCTCAAGGTTGGCTAACAGAGATGCATGTTTAAGCAATTTCTCCCGGGGATTAATAAAGTTTTTTTGAATGAAATTAAATTGATTATACTGAATTTCATAACTGGCTTGTTGGTGGATTATTTGAATGACTTTTGTCCCATTAGTCTTTAGGGATACTTGATATAATGCGGTTGATTTAGTATCCAGTACTACATTAGATGTTACTAATCGACTAAATGAATTGTTTGACAATACTTAGTGGTTAAATATCAATTTAACTCAACTCAAGCTCACAGTCATATGTGCAAAACAAAACGGTGAATCTGTCGCCACTGTAAAGTTTGTTGCGGTATGTGTATAAGTTGTGCGTCTTTGTTTGTCGTCCTGTCTATCTTGAAGGTTTATTGGACCCTTTGTTCCTCCACAAAGACGCATTTGTTGACAACGTGTAGCTGCGCAACAGAAGAAAAGGACTTTGTCAGCGTGTCCTCGATCAGTACGACACTGTTACGTACTGCTTAGCAATTGGTTCATTCCGAAAGCAAATAGAATCCCATTGTTTGTTTACGAGAAGTTTTGAGATCCCAGTGGGAAACAAAGCATAAAAGACCATTCAGGAAAGCAAAGCTGTGTAAGAGGATGACTCTTGTTTGAGTTTGTCACTACAAAGAGACATCAGATAGTGGACCATCTTGTCTGCCAGGAACAAGGTTGAATGGATTTCGGATGGGTGCTTTTAGACAGCCTATATTTAGCTGTGGGTTTTACCTTGACTGTTGTATTTGTCTCTAGAATGTGCTCGCGTTAGGTCACCGTGGTTGGATGTTTCTGGGCTTGTGTTCACGATAATCTGGTGCTCCAAACTCTTTCTGACTTTATCCATTGGCCGCATTGTGTGTTTTAAATCTTTGTTCCGCAGCAGAGTTCTAGGAACTAAACTTACATAATGGAGTATCCGCCCAGTAATAGAATGGAACTCATTGTTTTCAAGAGATGTTTTTAGAGCTACATTGAAATAACCTGAAAGTTCAGATGTTTGGTTGAAGTTTGTCAGCAAAGAAAGTTTCATTCAAGTAAACATTGATGCATTGTTGGTATCGAACACATGCTCTGGAGGCCTGGATGAAGAAATTTAACATGTGGTAAAAAATAGAATAGAATTGAATAGAAATAGAATTGTTATGTAAGAGTAATAAATTTGTTCCCTTTTCGCCCAGATATTTGGTAGTCCCAAGAGGAACACAGTGGCAGACTTCCAGAGGAAGTAGGCATTACCCACTGGTCTGGAAACAGTTTGTTTTTGTACATATAAAGTAATCTTGCTCACTGTCCAGAGACAGTATGACAAAATTGCTTATGAATCTAGTTCCACACCCCAGCTTTCCTGTTAGTTAAGTTTCACTACTGCATTTGTATGCCAAATTTAGTCCAATGACCCCCCCCCATTTGATCACTGACACATACGTCAATAAAGATTCTCACACGGTCCAGCCAGTGTTTCCACCAGCGCTGAGGTCATGCAAGGAAATCCAATCAGAATTTCTCTCCTGAGCTTTGAGGTTTTCTGTGCCCTGTCATTTTCCTCTCATGTTTCAGTTTGAGCTTAAAGTTGTGAAGCTTTTATGCTCTTTTGCAATCGCATCTTGAACCGTGAAGTTACACAGCCTGCTAAACCTCCAATGACCTTTGACCCTTTTATGATTAAAGGAGCCGCTTCCACGGGCATAAATCTGTATCTGCTAAAACGAATCAGTTTGGCGGTGGTGGTTACGTAACGCTGCTAATGTGGCTTGCGGTTTTGGCATCCGTGAGCTTGTCCTCTTGCTTTTTTCAGTGCTCGCCCGACACACGCCCTGCGTCTAACAACTCTGTTTATCCCTTTGAGCACAGCCTTTGACTAAAGAAAGCGATTATTTATTGTGAATACTGGGACCGGCCCCTTGTAATACCTTCTTTGTTGGAGAAAGTAATTAGTGTGTTGTACAAATGTTTATGGGATTATATTTGCGCCACGTTTGTTCTAAAAAGGGTATTTTTGCTCTTTATTGGTTAAGTCAGAGCTGTCAATCATATTTGAAGGGGCGGGGTTTAGCTTTTTTTAAAGTTTCAAAAAAGGCCTTTTTGCAAGACGTTTGTTGCAGAGACTCCCCAGTGTCCATCCAAGTGTACTGCAAGTTTAAAACAGGACGGGACAGGCATTACATAACCTGGAGGGTGTTTGTCTGTAATCTCTTAGCTGAAAAGCTTCTGTACCTCCAAAGCCAAATCTATTGGCACAACTTTTGTGGGTGGAAAAATCTCCACCTGTTGCTTCAAACAACTCTTAAATCCTGCAGGTGTCGCATATGGAGATCAGTTGAGTTTCTGACAGGGATTTGAAGAGAATTCTACATTGTTCAGTATTTTTCCTATATTTGTTGTTTTGTTTTATTGAATGTTACTCTGCTTGTTTATAAACTGCTTGTATCGTCTGCTAATTCTTAACAGGTTTAATGTATAATCCGATTTCAAACTCATTTCATCGATTGAACAAATGTTGTTATTCGGGCCTCTCAAACAGTAAGGAAATAACAGCCCAACAAAACTACGTTTTTCCACATTTTTGGGGGAAATCAATCTACAAGTTGCTTTCATTCTGTTATAATAATAATAAGGGAGAAGATGCTCTTTACAAAAATACTGTCTCACACCAGTTTTAAGTCATTTTTGTAAGCAGTGGGCCAGTATACAGCACCTCCATGCCCTCTTGTGGGAGTTGGGGTATGCGCGTGTGAACGCATGTTATGCGTGTGGGCGAGAGCAGCCTCAAACTTTCCATTGAGACACAATGAGAGACCCAGTAGAACGCTGACCCAGTTTTTATGCAGCTCGGGCTCTGCATCGTTAAGCGCATTCATAATGCAGCAGTCAATCTAAGCAGGCACAAAAACACGCATTAGTCGCATTAATTTCAGCCGTGTTTCCAGGCAGGCCCTGTCTTTACTCCCACACCCGACTTCAAAGAGCCTGACCCTGCTGCTCGTGTCCCGGGCGGGTCATGCTTTGCTCTGGATGAAAGCCGGACGTGTGATTTTGCATCTGTGTGCTGTTTGTTTGCGTGTTACGGCTGTGAGACTCGTGTCGTGTCTGGGGGAAGTGGGTGGGGGTTTGTTTGTGTCTCGTGTGACTTACACCCACACGTGTGTTTTTAATCTGCTTTCTCTGTTTTTCAGAGATGCTTCTTTTGGAAATTGCACATACAACCTGACAGTTCTTGACTGTTTGCAAGGCATCAGGAAGGTGAGATGAACACTATAGTATGAAAACATATTTAATCATTGTTTATTATGT
>JAZGTK010006837.1:0-20202 GCA_036877625.1 Ambastaia sidthimunki | reverse complement strand
ACCAGGAGACAGTGTCCCACTGGAGAAGCCCCCATGAGCTCTTCCTTTTTATACCCAGATATCCAGGGTGGAAATTAGCATGCAAATCTCACCCGCCAATTCCTATTGCCATTTTCTTATAAGAAGCAGTGCTCTGTCTCCCAGGGCCGATTCCCTAGTGTCACTACATCGACACAACATCGAGTGAGCAACAGAAAGGAAACTGGTGATTAATAGGAGGCATTTAATTTAGCTAATTTGAATAAGTGTTTGCTGTGGTTTCATCTGCTCTTTTATTTTAGGTTCAAAGAGATCTGAGCTGTCCGGGGAACAAGACAATCACACCTGTGATGGAAAATTATCGGCTGCATGACGACTAAAAGGGACCAAGGACCGATCCAACTCGCAAATCCTTTTTACGCCCCGGGGTTTATTTTATATGAAAATTGTAACACGATACTTTCATCTTTCATTTTATACTGACAATAGAACAAAGATCAGCTGCTCTGGAGGAGAGTCACATGCTCTCGTCCACCTGTTGCCTGAAGTGGACAAAAAAAAGAAAAAGAGAGAATCACTTAGCTCCTTTATTTTATTACAGGATGTTTTAGTGCCTGATGACAAGTGTACCTTTTTCTGTGATTAAAACATGGCAATCAGTGTTTTGTGTTTCCTTTTATCTGAGCTGGTCTGTGTGATCATTCAGAAATCACTGGTTATGATCTACAAACACCAACATTATCAGATGAGCACAAATGATGTTTCTTGTCACGTGGTAGAATCTTAGCTAGCACCATGTGCCGTAACTGATGTTAGGATTATAAGAATCAACATTTAATTAAATGGTGCTTCTCTTTGCTTAAAGTATCTGTGTTTCAGTTCCAGAAGAGTCCAGGACAATTTGTATCTACAGAAGGATGTTGCTGGTTTACTAGCTGTAGGTAATAGATAGTGTTTCAATCAAAGTTACAAAATATGTAAAAGACAAACTGTCATATCAGCTGAATATTATGTCAGGCTGCCCAAACGGCTGTATAATAATTTCTGGAGATATGATAGCAAGCAGGTTTGTCTCATGTTAATGATTTTTCAGCTGCACTGTAAACCTTTACATTAAATTAGTTTAAATTAATCATTAAAAAAATACTATTTTTAAGTCTGTCCCCCCAAAAAAACAAAGTATATACAAAGGAGTTTATTTCATATTTAAAATCTGGACTTCTACATTTTTGGGACACTGGAAAAAAAATGGACAAGGTCACCATTTTTGTATAGCGTTTGAAATAATGCTAAAATAAACATGTTTTCACATGGTCTAAGCAAATTTTAAGTAAATTTAAATTTTAAGGTAAATTTTGAGTAAAATGTTGAGTAAAAAAGTAAAACTTTCACATTGATCACATTTATTTGGTGGTTAGTTATCCAGGTGGAGCTATAATAAGGTCTTTTGTGATGTCTAGTTTTAACTCTTGAATGAAGTGTCCCAAAATTTTTGGGGGTCATGATTTTCTAGGTGTTCATCCTATTTGGTTCCCAGGAAACAAAAAATAAAACACAAAATGTTTTAATAACAGGAAGTAAAAACTAATGTTAGCAGAACATCCTGTATTTGTTGGCGAATCTTAAATGAATGAACGCATTCACTATTATCTACAAATGTCATCAACAGAAATACTACACCATAGCCTGAGGGTACCTGCAAAGTTTGCAGCCTAGTGGTTAATAGATAAAATATTAAATTTGTCATCATCATGTGACCTTTTTGTTCAACATTTTAATTTTTTTTTATCATTTTAAAATCGCCTTTATCAAACTCTCTCTTGGTCACGCAACTCATTCACAAGATATTTTCTATAAGCCATCTAGAGGCACTTATTACAAAATGTTGTTAAAAGTTAGTTATTAAAATGTTTTTATTCTAATGCATTATATGCATTAGATAATGCATAAATAATGCATTGACAAATTCAGTGACAAGCATGTCAGATAGATGAACTGTAATCTTACAATGCTTTGTTTATAAAAATATATATCTGAATATATTATATGAGTTATATAAATAATTATATGAAATGTAAACTAATCGTAAAAAAACTAGTAATTGTAAAAAAACATAAAAGTTTTAAGTTTGCTCAAAACCTATAAAATGTATTGTGAGTCCTTTCAGTTCTTTGACTTGATTTTACTTGCTTTACTGACTGCTGGTGTTATTGGTCCCTGATGATTTTATAGATATTTCACGTGTCGCGCTGGTGTAATAGATATGCATGTCGCCTCCGAGCAGTAGATGACAGAGCACGTAGTCAGCGCTCTGCTGGAGCAGTTCCTTGGCAACGCTGGAAAGCCGAGTGAAAGGATACTTAAAGAGCAGAGCTGAGAACCTGCTGTAGCTGGCAGCATCTATCGCCTCATCAGCATCTCTATCAGCAGCCAGAGATTGAATGGCACAGGCTGAGGTAAGTCAACAGCTTGAATCTGTCGTCAAGATCCAAGCCTTATAAAATATTACAGAACATTATATGTGTAATATTATAATATCTATATAACTTGGTTAGTCCTGTGTATCTATGTGAATAATAAGAAAAGATAATTGTTTTTAATGAATGGATGTTTGTTGTTTTTAAAGTTTACTGGTCCAGAGCATCAACAACAGAGATAATCATGGGCTCAAGTTCTTCATCTTATGCTCCAAAAACTATTTATCTGGAAGTGGATGGAAAAGTGCAAAGAGTGAGTCTTAAATATTTTGTTTAAAAGTTAAGAGTTATAAACCACTGATAATATTTAACAGACTTCATTAACTCAACTAAATATATATCATTATATATACATTTTATTGATTATTTATAATCAGATAACTCATATAATTTATAACAATTTTTAAATGGCTTAAGTGCAAAGTCCAAATACTTTTTTGTGCCAATCTAATGTAATTACTAATTTCTTGCTGTTTGTGTTGTGATATCGTGCAAGCGCCATATTGTAGAAAATGAATTTAATTTTGTTAATTAAAATGACGTTTTGTCATTAAAATTATGCTATTTATATAACCACATGCAAAGGTACTTATTTTATTGACAACAGGGCAGACACCTTTTTAAGAATAACTACTTATGTTAAAAATATATTGAGGGTCATTGTGGGTGACAGGTGACTTTGACACAAACAAGTACCTGTGACATCTGTCCAGGGCAATTCATCCTTATTAGAGATTTATTCTTTATTCTCTAGAGATGCAATATTATGATTATGTAATAACCTAACTACTGAAAGAGCTGCTGGTGTATATTAGTTCATGAAAATATGGTGATATATTTTTTATGATGTATAAATTAGGTCACTGGACATGGCAAAATTTTTATTGACTCATTAAGGAATATTTGGTAACCCTTTTTTATAGTGTTATTGTGACACGTTACATGTACATACTATTCCAATAACAATACATTATGCATAATTATCCTAATCCTATAGCAAAACTATAGTAAGTACATGTTGTTAATTATTTTACTCAGTACTTAAATGTATAACTATACTGTAAGGGCACCAGCAAATAAACTGTAACTGAATATTAAATACGTTTTAAAAAAGAAATGATGCAGTATTTTATGAACTCTGGTGTTTTTAGGTGATCTTCAGTAGACATTGTAGCCCATGTGACATCAAAGAGCTTCTTTGTTCATCATCCAATATTGCCAGGTCAGCAACTTATATAACTCATATATGATCTTTCAAAAGTTACAGCTCAGTCTTTGTGTGTATGTTTTAATTTGTTGTGTTTCTATCTTTTCAGAAACACTGCTATACTTTTGGTTGACCCAGAGGGAGCATTAATATCTATTGACCCTACGATGCCTGCAAACAATCCAAAGTACGATATTAACACAATACATTATGAAAACAATAGAATTATTATTATAATAATAGGTTCCAATGAATTGTTTTCGTTACTGAACAATGATAATGACAGATAATCTTCCTGCTTTTCCTTTGTTTATAGCAACTTGTATAAGGTTGTGCCCCATTCCACAAACCAAGGAGGAGGTATGCGAGCAAATTACAATAGTTACTATAGAAATATGGCAACAGACATCAATAGTGTATTAATCCCCCTTAACTGTGACTGTATGAAAATTTCCCTCAATAGAGAAAGAGGACATGTTTCAGAATGTTTTGTCTCAAGTGGCTGAGCAGTTCAGCAGGTGAGATTCTTAACAGTTGTGACGTAGTTTAGTGGGTGGATATTACGAATTGTGTGCACAGTGATTAATGTAAATTATGTTTCAGAGCCTTCAGAATTAATGAGCTAAAGACTGAGGTGACCAACAGGCTGGCCATGCTGGAGAAAAGAGTTGAATGTGAGTGATGCTGAAGTGAATTTAATGCTGGTCTTCTGATGTTATAAGCTAATAGAATATTTCTATTATAACAGTGGAAGGGCTGAAAGTGGTGGAAATTGAGAAATGCAAGAACGATCTAAAGAAACTAAGGGATGAAATGACCTCCAGAGCAGGAGTGAGGTACAAATACACACTTTTATTTCACATTGAGGCGTTGTAACGTATTATATCTTTATGTTACTTGCATAATTAATTGTAATATATAACTCCATATGTATTGGTATATATCGGCATATATATCTTTAATAACCAGAGTGAACTGCAACTGCAAATACAACTTTACTGATGATGGAAAAAAACTCTCTCCCAGAAGAGACGTTCCAAGCTACCCAAAGGTAAAAGCCTGTTTTCTTCTGTTTCATGGCAAACACAAAGTCAGATAAAATCATTATGTAATTTCAACATGTTTTTGTGTCTATGTGCAGTACACACTTTCTCAAGAGACTATAGAGGCTTTGAAGAAACCCACCTTTGATGTATGGCACTGGGAACATAATGAGGTTTGTCATCTTTCTATGATGTTTGTGTTGTGTAGAGATTTACAGTACTTCTGAGTTGTATTAATATGAAGATTTACTTTTCCGAAGATGTTTCTTTGGATAAATAAAAATGAAAACAAATGAAATGTGGATATACAGTAATAATACTGAGTCTACAACTGATATACTCAATACTGAGTTATGAAATGTATGTGGGCTGTATAACTTAGATTTGTTTTGGGTGGAATTTGATGTATAATGGTTTAGTTTATATTAATGACCTTTGACATTAGGATCTGACACTGCTGTATTATGAACAATTGGGATAAAAGATGTATACAAGCATCAATAACACAAGGTTAAATTACTAATAAGGTTTGTGATTATACAGACTAGTTGTAATAGACTTAAGAAACTTAAAGGTCATCTGTGATGTAAAGTATTTGTTTGTTGACTTTTAAAATGCTTTTTACAGATGCTTAGCTGTTTGGAGTATATGTATCATGACCTTGGACTGGTTAAGGAGTTTAACATTAACCCAATAACTCTTAAGCGATGGCTGGTAAGAAAAATACTAGATCCGCATACGATTTATGAAAAAATAAACACACAAAGCTCATATATTCCATTTTTCCATCTGCTTTATTAAAGCTGGCGATTCAGGAAAATTACCGTGACAACCCTTTCCACAACTTCCGTCATTGTTTCTGTGTGAGTCAGATGATGTATGGAATGATTCATTTGTGTAACCTTCAGGTGAGCTCATGGTGACACATTAACGTGTGTGAAAAGGGTGTGCTTGTGTGAGTCTTTTAGATAAACACGTTGCTTGCTTTTGTTCTCAGGAGAGGCTGACTATGACAGACATGTGTATTTTGATGACTGCAGCAGTGTGCCATGATCTGGACCACCCGGGATACAACAACACGTATGTCGGTGACATTCCCCCCACCCCCCACTTATAACACTGTTTGTTCACCAATGGCTAGTTTACCATATAGTCCCTCCAAAGATTTCTGACACTTTAGCTACTAAACATTTTACATCCAGCAACTTTACATCTAGTAAAATTCACATAATTCAAGTAATTACAAAAACTAATTCAAGCTAGTTAATATTGAGATTAGGTTTAACATTTTAAAGTCTGAAATACATGTTCTCATAAATTTTGTGTGGTACTGATAGAACTCACCTGTTTAAATATTTGTGTGTTTGAAACACTGTACTGACTTACGTCTACTATTATTCTATAATCAGGTATCAGATTAACGCTCGCACTGAGCTGGCAGTCCGCTATAATGACATCTCTCCACTGGAGAACCATCACTGTGCTGTAGCCTTCCAGATCCTCTCCATGCCTGAATGCAACATATTTGCCAACGTAGAGCCTGAGTCCTTCAAACAGATTCGACAGGTACCTCAGCTCCACCTGATGTTTTAAAACTGAATTTCCTTTTTTATATAACAAAAGATACTCAAAAGTAATGTCAGTTATGTTTTACATATAAGCTTTACCTCAGATAAAGCTGGTCCACCAGTAGTACATCTCCTCTGCTGGGTCATATTTTTGTTAGGTCACCTATATAAAGCAAGAACCTAAACAAACCTTAACAAATTGTTTATGTCTGCTGTAGGCGATCATCACTCTCATTTTGGCGACGGATATGGCCAGGCATGGAGAGATACTGGACTCCTTCAAACAGAAAGTGGACAACTTTGACTTTACCAATGAGGAGCATGTTAAATGTGTATGTTTCTCAGCTGTTCCACTGATCTGCTATTACGACTTCATTAGCTTTCTAAATACTTCTTATTGCTGCATACAAAACTCTTTTGTGTTTACAGTTAAAGATGGTCTTGATCAAGTGCTGTGACATCTCCAATGAGGTCAGACCTACTGAGGTGGCAGAGCCATGGGTGGACTGTCTACTGGAGGAGTACTTTATGCAGGTATCTCCAGAGTGCTATATTTTAAAATGCAAGCATTCTGAAAATTTGTATTATAGAATACAGTCCTAGTAGGGAGTCCCTATTAAGTGGGGTGAGGTATATCAATGAATATAATGTAATATTTCATTGCATGAACCCATTTTGGTTTGTTGCTGCAGAGTGACAGAGAGAAATCAGAAGGTCTTCCTGTGGCTCCATTTATGGATCGGGACAAAGTCACTAAGCCAACGGCACAAATTGGCTTCATTAAATTTGTCCTCATCCCAATGTTTGAAACTGTCATGAAGGTATTGCATTCAAATTATACAGACTGGTGTGAAAGATGGGAATTGGGTTTGAAATATGTAGTTTTAACGTCAGGGAAACCTGTGTTCAGCTCTTTCCTCAGATTGAGGAGATCATGGTTCAGCCTTTGAGGGACTCTCGCGATCACTATGAAGAACTAAAGCAGATAGATGATGCCATGTCAGAGGTAACAAGCCCTACCATCTCCAGCAAGTTCTTGAGCTTCACATGTGCAAAACTCATCTCATCATGTCTCAACATCTGGTGTTGCCCTAAATCCTGACCCAAATCACATTATCTAAGATGCTATTGCATCATTATTTTGCAGCAGGGTTAATTTGATAATTTGCCCTCAGGCACAGAAGAAGAAAACAGAGAGCATGTCTTTGGGTGGAAAGAAGAAATAGACAACCTGCTTTTATGGTATGAAGATATTCTGACATCAATCTCTTTATTTGTCCTAAATGTGACCCGTTCAATTTAAAAAGCTTTATTTATTACACAATTCTCTGGAATTCTTGATTCTGATTGGTCAATCGTGATGTCCAGAAATTTGGTATTTCTTAATAACCATTGGGTTATTGCACATCTATTGTTTAGCTCAGCTTGTCTAAACAAGTTCAACTTAAAAGCGGGATAATGTACAGTCAACTGATTGCAAAATAAATCCCTATGGGTTGATCAGGATATGAAGCAGGGAGGACTAGTATCATTCTACAGTAGTAGAGATTACTTGAGTAGCATTAACCAGTGAACAAGTAACAGCTGTTGTGCCATTTGGTGTGAAAATCTATGTGTCTTTCATTTATCAAAACATTGCTGGATTGTTGTCTGTCTTTATGTAAATTTGAACCTGTTTGCTTTTATTTATGTTTTTCACAAAATTAATCAACATTATTTAATCACTTTACATTTTCAACACAGAATGTATTAATACCAATAAATAGATATTACCACAGTACCCCTGCTAAATTCCTTTTAGATGTATATGATTCAGCAACAGTGCGTTACATAGACTTTTGATTCTGTTCTGTTTTTCTCCTCCAAGGATCTAAGACTGATCCAACTTCCATTTTCCTGAGACTGTGGTCTTCAATTGTTTGGGCTTTCCAAGCACCCATTTCTGAAGGAGAGCGTTGGACCCCCTTCTGTGAACGAGACGTCAGAATGTCCAGAAAAGACATTTACTGGTAGTAAGGAGAGGAGTCCGTAAGAATCATTGTTTATTTTGCTGGTCTAATTTTTCTTTACCAATATATTCAAACTATTGGAATGAAGTGCTTGGCCCTCGACTAGACTACAATCATTTGTGGAACTGAGAGGTGGAGATTTATAACTTAAGGTTGTTGTTGAGTACATGGCATTATAATGATCATGTTGATTTACACTATGATATGTGTCTTTTGTTTAACTTTGGCATTGAGAGAGTTTTGCAGAAACTAAAGTTTACTGCATTTTAAAAAAAACATTTGCAGTT
This sequence comes from Ambastaia sidthimunki, assembly GCA_036877625.1. Lineage (NCBI taxonomy): Eukaryota > Metazoa > Chordata > Actinopteri > Cypriniformes > Botiidae > Ambastaia > Ambastaia sidthimunki. The sequence continues at coordinate 11,632 of JAZGTK010006837.1, read as the reverse complement.
TGAATGTATATTAAAATGAATTGCATTTGCAGATTGAATGTATACTTAACACTCAAAAACGTAATGGAAAACTCAGGAAAACATGTTAACCATTGTTCTAACAGAACACTTTCCAAATGAAAATATACCATGAAAGAACCAATAAAAAATATTGCAATTTCAAATTGATATTCATGTTTGTGTTTCATAATATATTTGAAGGGAAATGTATTTGTGGACAAACATTTAGTTATCACTCTAATTGATCTTTTTAAAAAAAAGACATGGTCATGTTTGTTTTAAGAACTGCATTTGCTAGAAGGGCATGTGTCTGCAACACCTGTTTAAAAGCACAAGTGTTTCTGAGTTCCGCTGCAGGTGAGTAAGACAGGGACGCTACTTCCTTTACCTCACTGAATCTGTATGTGACAGTTTCAGTTGGAGGAGGTTCATGCTTCAAATGTGTCTGTTGTTGGCCAGCAGAGGAAGCAATCTGTCACAAATTATGTTTCATCCCACAAACCATCAGAATCTAGAAAAAACTTATCAAAACAAAGATGTCCACAGTGTACAGTGTAAGTTGTAATAAATGAACGCATTAAATTAATTTGTAGAATCATGGTACACTGACAGTAGGGATTAAAAAAAAGATCTTTGAGGCAGTTGTATCACTTCGGTGTATCACCATCGTCTACATGGTTCTTTGCCATTAACTTGTGTGTAACCTGTTTGCAACCTTAAATTAAAATTGTTTTATTTAGCAATAAAAAAAGTGCTGCTCATTTTTTATTGCTAAAAATTGCAAATTGATAATGTTTTTGAAAAAAAAAAAAAAAAACTTGGCTTGACTTTGAAACATCAGAAATTGTATGCAGTGATTTTTATGTCAATGCAAAAGCTTGTCTGGCAGGTACTGTGATGTGGTTACTGTTAAATGAATTAAAATGTATGTTTTACCATGTAAATATTATATTTATTAAACATTACTTATTATTAAAAGAATACTGCACACAAATATATTATAACTTACCGAGCCAGAATCATGGTCTTTCAAGCACATGCCAGACATGTTAAAGAACCAAATCAAATGGACAGATGAACAATAATAAATGTAATTCGTTGGAGTGAGAGTGAGATGGCTGGCCTGAGCTGCAAGCAGCAAAAAAAAAAATTTTAAAAAAAAATTAAATGTAAGTTGAATCATAGCGCCATCTGATGTTTTGGAAGAAAGCTGCACAGCTGCATTTGCATGGTCACGTTTGTGAGAATAAATCAGAGAGAATCTCATATTAAAGGTGTGTTGTAAAACACAGTACTGGAACCGGGGACACTTCCCATAAGAACAGATGTACTGGCTCTTAGTCCGTCTGTCATTCATACCTCCAAGGTCCTGTAGTCAGCAGACTGATCCAGATGCAGACTTATCCAGACCAGATGGTGGGGAGATGAAATGGGGCAACCCCTGTGACAGACTGACCCAGTTCCAGTTCATTCTTGTTCCAGTTCATTCTTGATACTTGTCCCCTTTCCGGTTGAGCCAGACGCCTATTTTCATGCTAATTAAGAAGATTACAGCCATAACCAGGATTACCCAAAAGCAGTGGAAATGTGAAGTTTTTTTTTTAAACTTCCCATTATCAATTTACTGTTAATCTGCTGAATTTACAATAATTTTTAATTTTTTTTAATAAAGAGGAAGAAATGCTTAGTATTGTTTTCTAAATATTTTTGTTTAAGTGACCCCCAAAATTAAGTGATAATTTTGGTATTGTGACACACTAGAAAATACGATATAAACATGTTCAACATACATTTTGACTATTATGAAAGCGCAAATGAACAAGTATCAAAAGTACCACAATACTACCATGTAGCAAAACCATGACGAAAACTACCATGTTAGATGAATGAAATTATCATGGTATCATTTACTTATTTTTTAGTAAGAAAAATAGTTTCTAAACTGATTTGTGATAGGTAGCTTTTCCTATGTTTTCTGGGTTTATTTGTGTAGAGAACTGAGCCTAGTTAAAGCTTTAATGAATCGCACATATACCAGATATTTATGAATGGATTATATTGTATAGGGGAATTGCCAGCATTCATATCAAGTATTCATAACAGATGAAACTGGAAATAGGAAATGGCTGGAAAGTATCAATATACTGTTTGTAAGGGAAACATCAGGCAGTATCCAAAGCAGCCAAAGAGGCACCGAATAGGAAATTCAGCCCTTTGCAATTTTGTAATTTATCCTTAACTGTAATGTAAGTGTTCCACTTTTTTGTACGCCCAAAAAAACGTTCTCCCCGATCGCTTATAAAAGTCATTGCAAACCTCAATGAGGTTGCAAATGCTCATTGCATAGCTCAATAATCCTGTCAATTTCACTACAATTTGACCACTAGATGTCAGACTGCACATTTGCTTCAACTGTTTGCGTTGCAGTGCCTCTCTCTGCCCACCACTAGTATTTGATGGAAGCAATTCTTCATGTTTTAAAAACTAAATAGCTAAACATTACAACATCTTTAAATTAAGCCCCTTGCGTCAATTAGGGTAACAGACTCACAACCATGTAGTCCCACATATTTCAAATTTCATAGACAATTGTTTGTATAATTTGAAGGATTTACATCAAACTTGTTTGTTTGGTGTGGTGGGCTGATGACATTGATATGACTACTGTGAATCATAGCACCACCATATTTTATAAAAGGCCCTATTGTTTTCCTTTGGATTATTTTTGAAATTCTTTTGTTAATGTTTTTGGGGGCGTTGGTCCTCTTTCATCTTGAAACTTCACAAACCTCAGAGTCGTTGGCCATTAGCGCTGAGCAAAGGCTGGCACATGGGTGGGGCAGGGGACTCGCTAGCGCCACCTGCCACAAGGCAAAAATGATGCTGTATATATCAAACATACATGAACCTGTACGAAACTTGGTACGTGTATCGTTCATGTCAATTTGACGTGGTTGTCATGAAACTTGGTGATCATCATGGCAAGACATTGAAGATTAAAAATGGTGCATGTATGTTGGGATTTGTTTGGAAAAAGGGATTTTTGATATCTCGAACGGTGTTGCCATGGCGAGGTACTGGCAACACCGTACTGGCAACATGGCGAGGTGGTACATTTATGTCGAAAAATGGAAACAGGAAGTTGCTAATATCTACAGCATGCATTGAGTGATTTACATCAAACTTGGCAAATATGTTTGTTATGGTGGGCTGATGACATTGATATGACTACAGTGAGTCACAGTCACAAAACAAACTTTATAGTCAACTTACATTTAGCGAAGTCACTTCAGACTTGGTGAGAATAATGTAGAGACATGGCTGATGTAATGTTGTAAGTGGATTTCTGTGATATCTTCACTATTGTTGTCATGGTATTATGTCAAATATGTCAAAACCACATTCAGATGTATTTGAGGTGCTTTACATGCTTCAAATGGCATGAAAATTGGAACACACCGACCACTATGTTCAGCTGGTGTGTGCAAAGGCTTAGACATGGGCATGGTGGGGGGTCCTGTACTGCTCCTATTTGACTATAGTGATAGAGTTAGTATTGCCCACCATCAACAAACTTGGTATATGTTCTCATCAAACCGGACAACTTTGAAAATTACATTAATTAGCTTTTCCCAACAGTAAGTCAGTCATTTTCTATTTGATGCATTGAATGTGGATTTTCTGACAATTCTACGCTCTACATTTTTAAATATTTCTCCTAGGGGATTTATGGGATTGTCACAACATTGGGAAAATATTATGCCAAGACACTGAAGATGCTAAATTGGTGTCACTTACAAAAGACTTGGAATAGACTTTAAAATAGTCCCAAATCATTTTTGGAATTAAGTGCATGTGACAACTATGCATGGTTTTCTGAGAAGCACCGGGTGGTGATGACGGCGTAATGCTTGGGCCCATCATCGCTACTCATCGATACTTTTAGGATTATTAATATATTTCTTTTTTAATTCTGATTCTTTCAAGGTTGTTAGTGCCTTTGGGTTTTAAAAAAGTCTTCAAAAATGCTCAAAAAATGTTAAAATTTGGCACACACATCAGAGTCCTTGGCCATTAGGGCCAGGCAAAGGCTGGCACATTGGCAAGGGGCTCAGTAGCGCCCCCTGGTACGGGGTACAAAAATATGGTGCATATGTCATACATGCATGCAGCTGTATGACACTTGTACATGCATCAGTCATGTTGACCTGAACAACTTTTACCCTGACACACCTTAACTCCGCCCAACAGGAAGTCTGCCATTTTGGATTTACTAAAAAGTGCACACAGTGAACCTTTAAATACTCCTCCTGGGGAGTTCATGTGATTGTCACCAAATCTGGTGAACACCATGCCAAGACACTGAAGATGCAAAATTATGAACAGTGTTGCCATGGCAAAGTGATAATATTATGGCAATAAATGGAACAGGAAGTCTCTAATATCTTCTGCATGAACTTCATTAAATTTGGCAAATTTTTGGTGTGGTAGTCTAATGACATCGATATTTGATAAACAATGGATTACTATTGGAGTGGCTTTGTAACTAAAGTGATGGGGCTAGTCAGACTTGGTCCATGTATTGTTTTGATCAAGCTGGACAACTTTCAAAATTATATTTATTAGCCGTGCCCCACAGGGAGTCTGCCATTTTTTTTAGGGACTGTTTCTGAAATACACATAAAAAGGAGAGGGTCATTTTATCATGACATTTAAAATGACCTTTGCTGTTTGTAAATATTTCTAGTTAGGCTACTCTTTATGATCTTTTTAAACTTTACAGATGCAGTATATTTTGTCCCAGTGGGTAATCTATTAGCGTTTTCTATGTCATTTGTATTTTGTACTTATACATTTATGCATGGGGAAAAATCAACACAGGAACAGCCTGATCCCTTTTCAATGCTTGTTTTCAAAGGCTGTGTTCATGCACAACAAGGATCCTTCTGTTTCTTTTGTGTGAATCAGCAAGCGCATTGTCTCTTTTTTTACAGGAACAGTATGAACTTTAGCTACAGAGGCATTACATAACGCCCAGATTATTATCTGCAGAAATGCTCAAAACCACATGTCAATGATTCTGTTTTGGTCTATCTAAATTTTATTTGCATAGCTCTACTTTTTGTTTACAAAAACATTAGAAGAGGAAAATTTGTCAAGGCAAACTTTGAATATTGGCTTGACAAAACCTTGCCGGGAATTTTACAGTTTGAAATTCGAAGGTTATTTAAGTCTTAGAGATTTATCAACAAAGGTTGAAAAAACATTTGAAATTTAAAGAGATTTAGCCCTTGCTAGTTGGTTTGTAAAGTGTTCTAGCTAGTGTCTACTGTGATCTGCTAGGCGATTTCTAGAGTGTTCTGAATGGTTGGCTTGGCAGTTGCCAGGGTATATTGGCTGGTTTCTACAGCATTTTCAGGGTGTTGTGGCAGGTTGCAATATTATTGCTTTGGTGTTTTTGCTCTTAACGTGTGCCTAGGTGTGTTTTTTAATTTTTTTCAAATGTAAGATTGTGGGTTTGGGATTTTCTGTAACTCAGTTAGCTAGAAAGGACAACTTGCTACAAATACTGTAGTAAAGTCAGAATGGACTAAAGGGGATGTAGCTCGAAAGAGTTACAATTCGAAAACTTTGGTCTTGGAATAAAAAAAACCCTATATGAAATAACAATTTGTGCAATAACAGTATGTTTGCTTTGTCAAGCCAACATAATGACATTTTAGTACCCAGGCATCTCTAAGAGCATAGAGACACTATTGTGTTAGATTAACATTTTACAAAGTGAATAAAATGTTAATCTAACATTTCTTTTTATAAAGTGAATAAAAAGTGACTTCACATTAAAAAAAAGCAAAACAGTTTTACAAAGTATTGTTTGGGACCATAGATACTTGTACTATGTATTTACAGACTTGCACTTCTTAACACAGAAGTATTTGTGCAGGCCATTATCTGTCTCTTTGCAGCATACGGGCTCGGCAGACTCGGTCAGATCTTCAGCATCAATGTTTTATAGAGCTTCTGGTTTCTTGTGCAGGGGTGGATGCATTCTCAGGCCTTTTTGCTGGAGATGAGGTCACTGGCGGTGGAGAGGAATGACTCGACTCTCGACTGCAAGATGGGGAGGAGGCTGGAGGGCTTTGGCTGTGTCCCTTCCTCCGGCGCCGGTGTCCTGGGGGGGATTTAGTGGGGGTCCGAGGGTATCTGCGCGAGGAGCGTGCAGGTGGCTCATGCGAGTCGGCTGCAGGAGGCATTGAGCTGCTGTAGCTTGGAGGGCTGCTGCCATTGGAGATGCATGTTTCACATGATGTTGGTTCACCAGTTGGAGAATCCTGAGGGTGTCAAGTGCATGCATTTACAGTCTGCACACGCCTACAAGCTTTCAGTCTAATTATGCGCTGTTGTGTTGTTATGGCTCGCAATGCTTCTAAACTTCTCTCTATTTTTATGATGCAGAAACAAGCAGCCTATTCTCATAACCTGTTCTATATCAGACTACACAAATACATGAATATAAATGCAATACAAAGAAAAGTTTCTGCCCAACCCAAGATTGTTGCAAGTTCAGCTTTTGCTCTCTGAATCACAGACTGCTCTGTTGAGGTTATGAAGCTCTCATACACTCAAAGGGCTATTTTCAAACATGAAAAATGGGCGCTGGGAGATCGGGTTATATAATGACGTCACAGTACCTTTTCTTTCAGGATGTAGAGCGATACAGGATTCCTGCGCTCATGGTCAGTGATTATGGGGACAACATCATCTAGACACATAAATGAACAATTAAACATTTTATATATATATTCAAATATTCTACTTTTGAAAATGTTAAATATACTGCAGATATTGTGCCTCTTATACGGCAATATAATAATATAACACTTTGTAAATTTCATGATACACACAATAATATCTCAGTAAAACATAACCAATTATTAGAACTGAAAAAAATTAATACAACACTTTACCCACCAGCAACTGTACGTTTTTGCATTTTTAAATAATCTGGAATGCCTTTTCTTATAGACTTCAACTGTAAGTGCGTTATTGTAAATGATATTATTGGTTGTTTTTAGATATTATAGTTCTTTTTTTGTCATCATTTGCATGTTATAGATGTTATTGTGGTAGCTACATTTGTATAAGTTAATATAAATGTTTGTCTAGTGGATAATTACTTTAATTGGCATTAATAGTGGACAGAAATCACCATTTAATGTTTAATGACATACCCTCTGGCTTGTCGTCATGATACCTGATATGGTTGTTTTGTGGAATGGATCTTGGTATCATAGTTTTGGACCTCTGTCTTTTTGACCTGCTAGTGAAAATATTTGTAGTTTCATGTATATTTACAACAATGTCATTATCCTAAGCCAAGAAGGGAAAAAATCCTACTTTTTCGATGGTTTCCAGCAGGCACACACAGTTACAAGAGTGACAAGCACAAATATGCCCACTGTAGACAATATGATATAAAGGGAACTTCTTTCTGGAAACAAAAGTTCAAGTAATTTTAAGTAATTTGGTTTCTTAGGAACAGCAAATATATATTGTGAACTTGTAAACGTATTGAAATGATTGTGTTCAAAAGACTGATACTTACTGTAAACTGTAAGTTTGACTGGCAGACTTTTCATGCTACCGATAGGGTTTTCCACCGCACAGGTGTAGACATCATCATCTACCATCAGAACACGACTGATGGTCAGAACCTTCTGGTCAGGTGACAGGATCAGCCGTGTCTCGTTCAGTAATGGCTTCTCACCCTTTGTCCAGCTGTAGATGGTCTTAGTGCCCGTGTCATGGGTGCAGTTTAGGGTGAAATTTTCGGTCAGTTCCAGAACAGTGGAGGTGACCATGTGGATGTATGGCCTGGAGATTGGTTCTGAAAAGTAGTCATTGGAATAAATCCGATTATTTGAAGGTTTTGCAGAGTAGGTATCATTTTTTGGTAAGTGCTATGGTATGGTATGCTAGTATACTTCAGTTTTTCCTCTTTTTGAGAAAACTTCAGTCTTACCATCCACTGTCAGCTCGATGCTTCCTTCTCCAGTGAAGGTGTCATCAGTGATGGAGATCTCTACTTCATAAGTGCCCTCATCAGACAGCCTGAGATTATGGAGCAGCAGCGTTCCATTCTCAAACACAAGGATACGGTCTCTGTATTCTGGCCGTAAGTTACCGATGATCTCTGTGCCGATGGACTGAACCACTGTAATGGGTTTGTCCCTCTTCAGCTGCCATTTGATTACAGGAGGATCCAGACTGGTGCTTGAGTAACGGACGGAGAGCAGAGCTTCCCTGCCCACCGTCCCTCTGATCAGAGTCTCTAAAGTGGTAATGTTCACCCCCTGAACACATCCTATGAAACATGAACAATATGAAAAAATAATATGGAATTTAAACATTTTTTAATCTTTCCAAAACAGCACTTGGTTTAACTGTGTGGATTTTGCTGTTGTTATGGTCTCTAGTTTCTGTGGTTGAATTTAAAACCTCTCAGTGCATGACATCATTAAAAAAAAGATTAAACAATCTTATTTTTACACTTATTAATCTTATTTTATCAGTTAAATGACACACTTATGTGCTCATTCTTTATTCTAACTATAAACTTAATAACACAAAAAGTAAAAACACAAATAGAGGCATGGATATTCGTCATATTTGTCACATGGAAGTGACAAAACTGTCAAATAAATCAAAACAATCTTAATTTTGAGCTTTTTTAGCCAGACTACAGCTCTGCTCCCACTGGGCATTATCTCCACTAACTTCATGATAATGGATCCACCTGATATGTTTGTTAACAGTATTGAATGAACTCTATGTCTAGTGCTTGTTGGCTGGTTTTCCTTTACTATTCAGTCAAACTAACCACTTAAGTACATACATGAAATAAATAAATACATATAAACAATGCTCTGTACACAGCACAGTTTATAATTGGATGCAAAGCTCATTTCAAGCATTTAGGTTCTATTTAAACGGTTTATAACGTGATGAGAAACATAAATTAAGTCCTGACATAATTTACCCACTACTGGTGATACCTGAACTGTTAACTGCTTAACTTCCATATACTTTGACCTGAGATAAGTAATAGTTCACCAATCAGTGAGTGTAGTTAGTTTTCCCTTATCATTAAGTTTCCACGCACACAGAAAAACTGCATTTAAATTGTCTGTGTAAATAAGCTGTTTCATTTACTAGTGTCTCTCTCTGACTAATCTCCAGCTTCACTGTAACCTTCACAACCCACAGAACATTCCAGACAGCTTTTCCCAAAAAATAGCTTTCAGACAGCTCCTTTCAGATATTACAGTCACATCACACTTTAAGACATGAAAGTTATTTACTGATAGATTTATATTTGGCCATTGTGATTACTATCAGAATTACAATGTGTTTGTTTGACCAATGTGTTTGACAATGTGTTGACAATGTGTTTAACACAGTTTTTACCCCCAACCCCCTTCATCTTGCTCCAGTTCCAAAGTCTTGTAAATGTAGAATAGTCAATTTCTTTTAAATGAAATCAATTTTGTGCCAAAATGTGTAGATTTAATTTGTGCTGCATTTTTTGGTGTATATATTTTGTTCACTTAAATTGCAATATGCATTATATAAGCAAATTATATATGTTGACGGCCATCCTTCTGTATAGATATCAGTTTAATGGCATTGGCCATATGTTATTTAATCAAATATAATGTAAAGTAATAGAAATTTTCTGTCTCTGTTAACCAAAAGACCACAGGCACTAGAGCAAGCCTGTACCCCATCTCCCTGGTAACTGCTGTAAAAGCCTGCAGAGATGAGCATACAAAAGCTTGGATTGTCTGGCCCAGTTTCCCCCCTAGCAGCCCATAAAAACGACTCACAGAGCAACAAACAATCAGGGTGATTAGATGAAAAGTGACACATGGGGCTCTGTGACCCTGCCGATGTCAACATTGGCCAATTGTACAACACAAACAGCTTCTAGAATAGTTTTGATGCGGGATAGAACTAGGTTTCCATGATGCTGTGAACAGGATATTAACTAGACTGTAAGTCTACCCAGCTTTGTCTTTCAAACTTATTGTCTCAGTTCTGTTATCTGCTCTGACTCAAACTCTTCTGACTGCTTCCTGTCAAGCACAGCACTAAACAGAACTAGACTGAATTAAAGAAACCTGTATTAAGATAATTTAGAACACAGCATCATGATTAAACACTCTGTATTTAATATTTGAATACTCACACTGTGTTTCGGGTGTGGTATGGGAAATATTCTGAGGTAATTTGAGCAGGAAATTATATGATGCATGTCATATTTCATATGTAAACAATAAAGGAAATACAGATAATATATACATATTGATTTATGCTAATAGATAATAAACCACATAGAATACACATTTCTTAAATAAGAAATTTGATGACACTAGATTTAAATAGATTACATCAAGTCTATAACTTTCCCATATTTACTGTATACTCATCTGTCCATATTATTTATTACAAAAGCTATGACAAGCTTGACATATGCTTTAACATTTATTTAATGACACTGAAATTCATTACTGCTTGAGATAACACATTTAAAATGCACCATTTTAAAACGAAAAAGAATCTCTCTAAATCTGTACCTCCATATTCTAATAAGCTGTCGTGTAATAAAAGTTTGACTTGCCTCTCTTACCTGACTGAATTACAACTACAAGGATCAGAATCAATGGTGCTGCAGATGCGGCTGATGCCCATGAGAAAGTCTCCTTTTCTGCCTTCATCTTGGGTCTAACCTTCGCGGTCTTCCCCAAACAATTATCATGATTTGTTCACTCTGAGCACGTCCCCCAACTCAGAGTTCTGCCATTCCTCTCGAGGTTGGGCTATGCCATGCTGCTGACACACACACACACAAACGAGCACACACACACACACACACACACACTCACACACACAAGCTTGCATGTGTAAATGCATTTACATAATCAAGGCACCATGATGGCATGTTTGTAAATCATTGAATAGGTCTGTGTATGTACGAGTGGAGTCGGAGCAATGTGTGTGTGTGTGTGTTGTTGTGACTGATTCTTCATGGCCTGACTGTTTATTGTATATCACAAATGAATCTTTCTTTAAATAATTAACACATTCTCTTCATTCAAAAGATTTTGAAGACACACTACTTGGATTGTTATAAATACTGCAATACTAAATAATACAAATTCTTAAAGCAGGGTAGGTGATTTTTTCGTAAACATTATTAGTTATGCTAGCTTGATAGCAATCTGTGAAAGACGCTGGAACATAAAATGTTGGTCTAATTATTACATTTGGTCTGAATGCATTGACAGGATGTCCTACTTGTCTTGGGGGTCTGGAGAACATTCTGAATGTAGGGTGGGAACTTATGCTTTCAAAACTAATGCTATCACTAGCTCCTACAGAATTGCCTACCCTTTATTTAACTTTAATAAACTGTACAAATTGAAAGAAATGAAATAAAACAACAAATACTTTACGTGAAAAATACAGTTAAAAACTCATATATGTGCGGTACTGAGGCTTGACTGGCAAACATAAAGAGAGCTCTCATATTCTCACTCTCATTTAGAAGCTATACTAAATTCTTGTTGAA
>JAZGTK010006836.1:0-20206 GCA_036877625.1 Ambastaia sidthimunki | reverse complement strand
CTGTGAATTAATATGATTAATTGAGTAATATCACAGCATTATAAAGATACTACTACAAACGCAGAGACCCGGGCGGCTGATGAAGCCTCAATGGCTTAATTTCAATTCTCTTTGAGGGATTGAAGTAACACTGTGGGTATTTGAGTTTACAGTGACTGATGGATTCGTGGTATCTCGTTAACTCATCTATGGTGCACAGAAAGTGAGAACGGGCCCTAACAACATCCTATCAATCCTGCAATGTGACCTCCACACAAGCTGAGAGGAGAAAGATATTTGGGGGGGGTTGTTAGGGGAAACATCACACTGCTGTCAAGGCAGATGGATGAAAAAATATTGTCAGCGAAAGAAGAAAATTCGGGTCCATCGCCGGAGGCCCAGTGATTGAAACTCAATGCAGAACTAGGAGTAAGTGACATGCAAATCTCACTCCTGAATAATTCTGCTGAACATTCTGTCTCTCTTCTGCCTGGAACAGAAATGTCTTCTTCAAGGAGTTATTTCTTCAGACAGGTTTTGAAATATACATGAATACGACATAGAAATAACAGCATTGTGGACTCACACATACTTTGACTTTAAGATAGATTCATCAAGTCAGAGTGTTTTCATCTTTTAGCATTTAGAAGAGCTGTTTTAAATGTCCGTTTTTAATGGGACTGCAGGAATCCCAAGATGACAGATTGGAGATGGCTAATGCAAATTCTCACAATTTGACTGACACACATAATGCATTGCATTCGGCTCAAAGCTGAAGCTCTAGCTGGGATTTATACAGTGGTACAGTCTAAGGGAATGTGACAGTAGTAGGGATGTATTTAAAACAAACACTTGTGAAATGCATATAGCTGACTCATTGTCTATAATGTATATAGTGGAATTCAAGCTCAAAAACTGTCACTTTTTGTGTGTTTTAAATGTTCCCAGAACATTAAAAACAACATTTTTAACGTTCTTGTTACTTAATGGAAACATAAGGGAAGCGTTCTCACAAACTAAACTTGTTAGCTGGGTAACAGGGGCTAAGATGGGTCAGAGCAGTTTTAATTTAGTCTGGCATTTTTGCAGTATTGTGTCTACACAGAATTTTAAGCAGGCACCGACACCTGTTCATTTTGGACCCTGTCTGCATGTTTTGAATATGCAATAGCTTTCACGAGGTAAAGTTGTGTGCATGCTGGTCACCTACAAACCTTTCATAAGACCTATCATGGCCCGATAATACAACAGTAGACAAACAGGTTATGTTTGAGTGGCAGACTTCGGATCCCGCAGCTGTTATCTCTTGTGGCAGATGTTGGAGTTTCTTTTCCTGTTCTACCAACTTGGAGCTTTTGTGCCTGACCAAACGCCACTAAGCCACAGGATCAGTACCTCAAACAAACCTTCCCTTCCTCCATCCAACCTCATGTGTCTTCTTCCCTTTCACTGTTGTACATCATGTGAAGGGAAAGAAGACACATGAGGGCTAATGTGATCTTTATGTAAATTATATAGCTGAACTAATAAAGAAAGAAAAACATTTCATGCCACAAGAACTTAGCAAATGGCCAAAAATGCCCAGAGCTAACCCGCCACCCTACATGGGATTTCTTTAAGACTGTCTGTTGAGTTGAAAAGCTGTACCACTCAAAATATTTCCATTTGAGAAACCAGGAGAAGCAAAAACGACTATCTTGCCATCTTGCCAATTTTATTTCCGGTTGGAACAGCCTGGGTTTATGACAGAGTCCATCTCAACTGTGTACACTGCCTGAGGGCTGCATCAGATGAGTTGTTTTGTTGCAGTCCCACTGTTTTAGACCCCGGTTTAATGATTTCTTGCCTGTTCATGTCTATGATGTTTACTTGTAATATTGATGCATGCACATGCAGTGCTAAGACAAATGTGACCACACAAGAGTCCTTTGACAGCAGTAATGCAAATCAGTTACTGTTGCATTTTCAGTCCTATCACATTAATCAGGATCATTCTAGTTACAGGTAACAGAGTCATGCTTTAGCAGCATTGCAACATAATGGAATTTGGTGGAAACTGAAAGCTGGTGTGGACCAAACTGTACACATGGCTGGACAGACGCAACTGATGGATTCCTTTCATCCTGCTGGAAAAAAATCAATGTAGCAAAAAACTAGTACTGACATCTGACACTAACGTCCAGACTCTCTTAGCTGCAGGAGGCTTTGTGAATAGCTCCCAGGTTCTCCAGGTATCATTCAGTAAGTCACACATTAGAACAGGACACAGTGTTCTTCTGTAACAAAGGGATCCTGCTGCTCAGATCTGCTCAGGGTTAACAAATCCATCAGCTGTTATTGCCTCACAGCTCACAGAGATCTAATATCACCAATTTCTCTGATTGCACTGACCTGCTAACTGATGAAGTATCATTGTATTCTCTTGTAGTTTCAGCCACCATAAACAAATAAGTGCAAGAAAACAAGTTTGTGTACGACATTATGTGTAGCCAGTGTGTTTGTATGGACCACAAAGTTCTGCCCCTAAAAGTGTAAATTTGCAGACTCAGTCCTTCTGCACGATTAAATAAATAAAGTGTATTTTATACATCGTGCTCCCAGGGCACATCAATACCAAGACGATGATAGTAATTAATCTTGGAAAAATAATTAGTGCGTGATAGCGGAATTCAATAGGGAATTGCATCTTGGAATTGCAGTTCATTTGCTGTTTTGACAATATCCTCATTACAACGCGCTTTATCATGAATTACCTGTTATTTTTACTGCGGTTTCCTTTGAAAGTGCATTATTCCTGTCTGCCCTTTTCTTAACAATATTCTTTTGTGTTCTAAAACTCATTAACATCTACATCTATGTTCCTGACAGGTGCTTTTTTTCTCAGCAGATTACAAGCAGGAGTAGATATTGTGTTGTGACAGTAAGAGAATCAAGTCTTTAAAGCAAAGCAACACATGCTATTATTCTGAAAGATGTTCTTAATGAAATCTCAGAGGTTTAGTGTTTATCAATAACACAACAGCGTTGCCATCTGTGCTGAACACGCTCATTCCAGCTTTGTAAAGAGTGACCGAATCGTTCATTAGCGCCAGAGCATCAAAGTCCACTTGTGATTTTAATAAACCTGTTTTAGTGGACTCCACAGAATGAATGTCACCAGAACTTTCTAGCACTGAAGATTTATGCTTTTAATCCTCGTATCGGACAGGTTAGATGATTAGGTGTATCTTAAACAATATGCATGAGTTTTTAGCAGAAAATTGAAACCATAGAAATTCTCGTCAGAAACATCGAAGGGGCTTCAGACAGATTACAGGTCAATATGTCAAAGTTAAGAGAAAAATTACTTTTCTGTTACAATCCATATTTCCAATTATAATTTTAAAATGAGAGGTTCCATAGACAATTATTGCACCATTGCCTTTTCTAAGGTCTGTTTTTTACAGCATTAAACATTCACACGCTGCATGATATCATGACTTTCTGAGCATTAATTTATTCCTACTAAGAAACAGATCTGAAATAATGAAAGTCAAGTTATATTTAAAACCTCTGAAGATATATAGAATATAAATCCACTTCACGCCTTTAAAAGCCTTTGAAACATCATCCACTAGTTAAACATCCACTACAATATAATGCAAATATTTGCGATTGATTACAGCGTTAATACAAATAGCAATGTACAGGCAAAAAATGGTCATGTAAACACAAATTAGTGAATACAGCTATCTGCCTGTAGTATTAGTTGCATGTTATAATATCTGGGTCTAGCATTTCCTCTTATCAGTACTGCCACAGCTGTGCGAGATGTTCCACTCATGTTACATCAGAACCAGCCACTGCACTCATGTAATTTCTACACCAATTATTGCCTGGCGTGACTTATGTTTATGCAGCTTTGGCCCTCAGTCGGCTTCAGACTGGACAAGTTAAAGATCTATTAGAAAATGTTAATGCACTACAGGGTGCTTGTCCTGAGAAAACAAGGCCACTGAGGAGACATCAGGTCCTGCAAGCTGCAGAAAATAAAATCTCGCCACCGCTAAAAAAAATTCGACAGATCTACAATTCTTTATTCCTCTTGTGCAAGCGATGAGAAGCATATGGGCAGGACCATGTGACGACGCACATGGGGGCTTTCAAGGTCTGTGAGTGACAGAACTTTAAAAGGGAGAAAAAGTGGCTGGTTTCTCCTCGGGAGGCTGTTTGGTGATGTAAGCGTTCAACAGTCACATAGTCAGTGTCCCAGTTCTGTTTCCTGTGCACTCAGTTTTCATCACTGCAGATAGTTTTGCTGGTGCTGAACACAGTGGGGGATTGTACAGGGCTTCTTTAATGTTAGACCAGTTTATTGGTAACACAGCTGTAGTGGGCAACTATGATGTGGGCATGGCACGATGCTGCTGGGTCAAGCGAATTCATTATGTCACGCTGCTGCAGGCTGGAAAAAGCGTGAAGCCAGGAAACTGGTGTGATGACTTTGGTCAAATAAGGTTATTGACAAACAGAAGACATTACTATTTTGTTCTCCTACAAATGTTCTACAAGAGTTATCACATTATTTTGTTAGCGTACAAACCAACTGACTCATGCTTGATATATTGGCAGATGTAAATCTTTTTGTAAAAGCTTGTTAATAGAAAGAGGATTGAAGAGCAAACTTTGACTTTCACGTGGTCATCTGTTACATCAGACACTTGAAACATTTAGACAGCAGGGAGTTACAGCTATACATTTAGCCAAATCTATAAACACGTGACATACTGGAGACAGCCACAGATGCATATGTAAAGTATGCATCACACCAGCCTTTGGCTCAAGAGAACTCCCTAGACAAGCCAAACCAGGATGACATAACTTAAAAAACATATCATCCCTTTGATATGTTTCTCATTTCCATCTTCCAGTCTCCACCTGGCCTTACATATAAATAAATAAGCACAATCAATAAAAGCTCAAATGAAAAATAGACGGATGCTATAAATCATAAAAGCATGTGGGGATTGCAGTTAAAATCAGCACAGAATTTTTAATAATTTTCGAAATTGAAACTTATTGATTTTTTTTTACCTGCATTGCCTGAACTGACAACTGCCTGGATGTTTTAAAAATATACCAGGAATATATCATCTGTTGTCAAATGTTTATTATAAGCTACTTAAAATGTGATGTAGATGACAAATGTCTCTTCTCAGCCCATTCAAAAGTAATAAAGTAATATTCCAGTCAAAATCAGTCACATGCTTTTAGCACCTGCTCTGTCAACAGCTAGCTGAATCCTTTAACCTGAGAGGCATTAAAAGCTTAAACAATACTGAGAAATAGGGCCATTTAAGGTTGCAAAATCTGTTCACCTTAAATGATGAGAACACCAACCACTAAGAAGGTTAAAACGTTTAGCAAGTTTATCAGCTAACGCAACACTTTATTTTAAAACCATTTTCCAAGTCAGTCAGATGTTTTGTGCTATGTAGCCTCACGTTAAGTGTACATTAAGTAGCTTTAAACCACTTCTAAGTACTTTTGGGTTGAAGTGTTTTTAGAGAACTCTAGAAACACATTGTAATATGATCACCTTAAAAGCACCAGGCTGATAAAACAGCAATGAAGTCATGGATAAAACAGCAATGAAGTCATGGAGCTCTGAAATCATCAAACGCCTCAACTTGCCATCACTGAGCAAACATATTTCTCAGAAACACTACCAGTGAAGGTCAGTTTGAGGTTATGGAAGCTAAAGCAGCATATTTGAATAGTGCCAAACAAGTATCAATTCAGCAAAGACCTTCAAACTTAACCTATAATAAATAACAACTGACTTTTACTAAATATCAAATCTGTTACAATGCGCAAAACTTCAGCGTTATTACATCTACTTCTTTTGAAACATCATCAGCACGTCCGACAGCTCAGTGATAAGACTAAATAGCCCATTTGAATAAGAGTGTGGATGTAAATGCATAGCGCAAAACAAATTGTTTTGTCCCCCACATGACCTCCTGTAGACAGGACAGACATAAACAGGACAAACACTGTGCCTGAACCAAATGCCCTGGACATGTAATTGTACATGTAAATATATACAGCTCTGTAAGTTTACTCCCTGAACCTCCATGTTTATATAAAAAATTGCATGCATTTGTTTTGCATCAGTACTGCCAGACTGATCAATCAAAAATCTACATATACTCAGAAAAAAAACAGAATAATGTTTGTGTCTCAACTGTCCTTTCTTACTAACATGAGCCAATGTGGAGGAAAACACACAAATGTGCAGAGCATGCAAAGAAAAAAACACAAAGAAACTATGATGATTATATAATTTTAGTTTAGAATTCATGTTTTAATCAAGACTTTGAAAACAACACACAGTTACTGAGAATCCTTATTGTTATTGAGATACAACCTTTAAGACATATAAAAAATATATTGTATATTTTCCTATGCATGCACATACATACAATATTTGCAATTACACTAGAATATACTTAATCTATTACATGGACAACCACACACACACACTTAAATAGAGAGAGAGACAGTGGGTTTTTCTGTAAGAACAGAAAAAAAAATGTAAGTAGAGCCATTTAGACCACATTTATCGCCAAGCAACTGTAGCGGATTAATGAAAATAGAACAGACCAACAGTGTGTTTTTACAGTGGATTTACAGTATATGTTGTGAAGGCCATACAGTACCTGTACCTGCACATCTACTGCTGAGACTGACATTTAAAGACACATTTTTCAATTACTTCAGTCAGACAAACTCAGAGCCCTGAAATAGCTGCCATCACTCTTAATCTACTGGGTACATATGCTCTGATTTTAAAGCCCTCCATGTCTTTATACTCGTGCTTCAAAGAGACACTCCATTCAGCACCAAACATCTGGTGGCTTGGTTACTAATTTGTTTGTTTATTCATTATTCCATTAACCAAAATACATTTGCCTTCAAACCAATGCGCCATTGTGGAAAGATGTTGTGTTTGTGATCAGGCTGATCACAGAAAACTGAGAAT
This sequence comes from Ambastaia sidthimunki, assembly GCA_036877625.1. NCBI lineage: Eukaryota > Metazoa > Chordata > Actinopteri > Cypriniformes > Botiidae > Ambastaia > Ambastaia sidthimunki. The sequence goes on along the minus strand of JAZGTK010006836.1, from coordinate 13,203 downwards.
GTTTGACCATTGCAACATTTTTCATAAACACCATAAAACAGCCTTTCCAGCCATAATAAAGGGATCTCTGAAATGTCTTACTTGGTTCTCCTAGACAGCAATGAGATTACACAGAAAACAAATGAAGAAATTGAGTCTTGCTTACATCCCATGCTTCTAAATCAGACCACAGTATGTCCCCTCTCAGCAGTAACATATCAAACTGCTCTCACATTTGCCCAGAAACCGGAAACTGGAATTCAAATCAGAGATTTCATTATAAACTCAAATTTTCTTGAGGGGAAATTATCTGAGCTATGCTTTCCACATTAGTTTTAAGAGTTGTACTCTAGCTGTAAGCCAATAAATGTCAAATTTGTATCTCTCCAAAGAAATATTAGAAGATACTTAAATGAAAGAGCAATTTCTGAGTTCTTTTAACACGGTCAGTTTATTTTAGATAAGGTGTTTGCTTCAACATCAGAACCTCAGCTGAGCATCTTTCTTCACAAACCTCAAAAGATTCCTGAAAAGAACATATTAGCTTTTCCACAATTGGTTTTGTACAATTCTCAGTGCTGTGCGTTTTTCCCAAAATCCCAGAAATAGTTCATCCAATAATTAAAGTTTTGTCAACAGTTTACTCACCTTTATAATGTTCCATACTTGTATGTCCTTCTTGACTGAGTCACTGTGAATAAATGCATTTGTAAATGTATGTTTCAGAAAAATGAAAGTTTTCTACAGTAGTATTTGTCACAGACTTATGCATTCAGAGAAAACAGATGTTGAAAGTTGAAAAATAAACTGTGAATGAAAGGATTTCTCAAGGTGTAGTAATTGCAAGCCATCTTTATATCTCTATCTGTATATTTTGTAAAGCGCTTTGAGGCATGTGGGAATGATTTTGTAGAAGCAATATTTGTCACACCTGAGGGGCTAGAAAAATCTCTCCAAGATAGATAATGTGATATTATGATATTTGTTTTTCTTGTTTGTAAACTGCTAAGCTTCAGTATACAAGCTTATGGTTGGTACAGCTGCAGTGGTAGGAAAAGGAGACTTTTTGTGGGCTGTGTTTTAGCAGAACATTTCATATAATCTGCCTTCCAGCTTATCAGTTTCACTGGATCAGATTTAATCAGTATACAGTTATGAATTCTGGCAGCTATAGCATCTCTTATTTATCAGGCTGGCAGCTGATTGGCTCCAGCGATCAGCGCAGGAAGTGGATGTTGCTGTCTGAGCTCCCACAATCCAGGTGTGCGTCAATCATTTTAATCACAAACTGTCATTTTAATGCTCAACAGAAAAGAACTCGAGCTTGAGAAAAAGAAATATTGTTTGAGAAGGTAATAAGTGAATTTAAAACCCTAAGAAATTGGTCCAATTCCAATATATTACATCATTTTTCAATAGAACTAAATCATATAATGATGGACAATTAATAAAAATAAGCTATTTAAAATAAGCAACCCAGTTTAAAGCCTAACCATAAGATTAACCCTAAATGCAAAAATCTGATAGAATGTTGCTCCAAAAACACATCTTTGTGTATTTGGAAATGAATCCAAATATTATCTATCTTCACCTCACCAATTTTAGTGGTTCCTTTGTGAATATTGGGCTAATGGTCAGGTTATGATGTAGCAATTATTAATAATCAGCAAATATTTTCTTTATTATTTATCTTTTGCCTGTTTTCATGATCTCTACTCTGGCTTCCTCCACCTTTGTTACAATTACAGTAGAGGTACGTGTTGCACAAATGGCTGCCCAGATTTCTGAACAAATACAATTAGTCACAAAACAGTTACTCTCCCTTTGGCCTCCGGACAGTGACAACATTCTGTAATCCTGCAGTATTTTAATGAGCCAAATGTATAATCCAGTCAATTATAAATTCAATGCCTAAAAAACAACCATGGATGGATGTTTCATAGTGGGAGATCCAATTAATCCTCTTGTCTTCATTTTAGCCTCAAGAATCTTTTAAGATTTTAATTTCTTAATACAACTGTTTTAATAACGAAAGACTTAATCTTTACTATTTATTTCAACATTTTGAAAAACCCGAGGCCATAGATTTGCCAGATACTATGTTCTGTTCATCAGGGTGTGAAATACATTTTGTTTATAATATAGTCTATCCACACATCAGTCCTTGGAGACTTTTACACTTTCTTAATGCTACAAAAACATTTTTGGAAGAAACAAGGAAAACATAAGGGCAAAAAAATTAATTATTCTCAGGTATCAAAGTTAAAAAAAATTATTTGTTGTGCTGTTAAAATTGCTTCTCACATACTTGTGTCTTGGCCAGTGAAATCCACTATGGAGTCTAGACCTTCTGCCATCAGTCTGATGGTCTGGCTACATGAGACTACAGATGGCCAATTGGTCAGTTTTTCTGATCTTTACCTCAAATTGTAGATCTTTTAATTTAGTAAGTAAAACAGTAAGACATATGACAACCAATCTCTGACTCATTCCAATCATATTTAAATTGCCTCAGGCCTCCGTTTTAATTGGCTTGAGGAACAAACCTAAGACAAGTCTGAAAATTACAGCCAGCATCAGTTCATCTGATAAACCCATGTTAACAGGGACAGCACATGAAAACTTTAAACAAGAATTCAACGGTTTACAGGTATTTGAGAATCTCTAATTGCTTTCTCCATTACTCATGCACCCCAATCTGTAGGTATGACTGCATCAGTGCAGTTTGGTCATGTGGACATTTACTGTGGCTGAAGATGAACGTTAATGAGAAGGAACTGAGGAATGGAGGCCCAGCAGAGGCACAGTTTTAATTCTCTCTGTTCTAATTGGCCCAGTTCTTTCTTGAGGATTTAAGGAAACAATCCGCTTTATGCAAATAAGAAAAAGCTTATGAGCTTCTCTGCCTGGTATTGTAAGCATTTAGAATTTGGCTGCATCTGCAACTTATGAAAAGCTGAACAGCCGTAAAAATGCTCATAAAGTGAAATAATGATACTAGCATCATACCCAGCCCTGACAGTAAAACAATATAACCGACTGGGGCCAGTTGACACATAGGGAAGTGGTCAGTAAATTTAGATGTGGTTTTGAGTTGAAAGTATAATTACATAATTACATGTTTCTCTAGTGGTTTTGTTTGTGGTTTTCTATGTCTTCTAAAAGTACAATTGCTGCTGGCTAAACAACTGAACACAATAAAACCACAATGCAATTTATTCAGGTGGTATAAAGTGTTAAACACTGTAGATGGATGAAGAGGATACATTTTTTTGCATCAAAATTAGCCGCTCATATGCAATGCAAAGTAACAAAGCTACATACAGCAGAGTCCAAACATCTGAGGCCACATTAAATTGAAACTAAAAATGACATACAGAACACATTTAAACCAAGAACTGTTATATTGTAAGTGAACAGGAAGAACACTGTCACACAGACCGAGTTGACTGTATGAAAGGTCAGATTTATTTGCTTCCAATTAAGCACACAAGATGTTCTTGGTAACACTCATGCTGGGATTACATGGATCATCAGGGTTCATTCATGTCCATGTTAGCATGTCACATGCTGTCATTAAAGAAACAACACAAATTGATACGCTGATAACACAATTATATTAACAGAATCCAATCCATTTTGTTTTACTAGTGGTCTCACACTTTTGGATCCGACTGTCTATATAGTCTGTGTGACAAAAAAAGTGTTAGAAAACTGTATATTTTTGCAATATAACCATTTATTAATGTTTTTTTCTGCTTTTCACAAAATACAATGTTGACACCTTTGAGGATTGGGATGCACATAAATCTCAACATATTAATATCTCAACAATAAAAATATAACTCATCCTGATCTGGTAAAGTTTCAACAAAAGCTTGCATACTGGCAAAAGGAAATATAAGTCTATAAAATAACCAATAAAATTATATCTGTATCTTTATAAGTATAGTGAGTGTATCCCTGATTTTTTCATTTCAAATGACTCATCAGTGAAAGTAACAATGTCATGTTTTCATATCATAGTTCCACACAAGTCAGAACAGATGAGAGATTAATGTAGGTAAGAATCTATAGTGACTGATAAATGTCTTATCAGACTACAAAGATGCTGCAACATTTGAATTTGATTGTCTAATTGAGTAACATTCATTTCACAACATCATTGAAAAGCCATTTAAATTGCATATTCACACTTTGACACTTTTCACTCTAATTATTCTTTGAAATATATTCACTGTTTTAATGTACCACAATTGCTATTGAAGATACCATGTTTCACCCTATGTAGAATTATCCAAGACATTTAGGGTAAAATCTGCAGCTGAAACATACAGTGGTTTATGTATATGTTGGACTAGTGACAATTAAATAAAAATTGACAGCATTTCTATGCTAATTTACCTGAAATACCCTGATTTGCTGACATTTGGGGAAAAATTAGTATGTGCCTATTTTCTTTATCTGTCATTAAGCATATTTGGGGGGAAAAGGCTTAAAAGTTTGTGCAAATGATAATTTAAGTTACTTTGAACAAAAAGTCTCTTCAGTAAAACCTACTAGATATTGCTGAGGTTCAAAGCAACTGTGCAAACATTAGCTAGTGGTTTTGTTCCACAAAGATCAGTTTGCCAATATGAGAACATTCTCTGCCTCTTTGCTTTTTTCATGCTTAGGTATGCTAATTTCGGGTTGGTTGACATGGTTTGAAGGATGGAGTTTTGATTAGAGGGTGTGCTCTCAGGTATAATCTGTCAAGTCTATCAGAAGTTAGCAAAATGGCTAAAATAGCTTACAGCACCTTTAAAATACTGTGTGAGAAAAGTGAATTGAAATATTGTGGTCATTTTCCAGTTCTTGACCCAAGCACCAAGATGGAATCTGAATTCAGAACACTTGGCAGCCATAAATGTATCTCTATAAGAGAAACCTGTCAGGGTTCAAACGCCCTGTGCTCTTTTCATCCGTCTCAAAAAGTTTCGCTTCTCCTCAAGAAGTTCTTGGATGCGTTTATTCCGTGTTCTCTCCCGCAGGAACACGCGTCCCCTCCTCAGAATGATGTTATTCTGAGGAAACTCGTTGTCCAATGGGATTATTGGATAAGATATATCAATTGCATTGCTCTCATTTGTTTCAGCCACCTTATTGGGCCATCTGCTTGTCTTCACTGCTGTTGTAGTCAAGGATGCTGTTGTACTGGGTGGTGCTGTCCTTGCCTGCAGTGCAACAGAGGTTGTGAACATAGATGTTGGTATGATTGAACGGGGTTCTTTAGTGGTAGTCTGCACCTCTGCTTTGAACGTCACAGGAACATCCTGCAGGTCTGAGATGGTTAACTCTTTGTCATTGGTACCATTCTTTGTCATTGACTGCAACAATTCTCCATTATCAACATGTGGCATGTTGCTGCTTGTAAGAACCTCTTTAAATGGGACAGTTGTGCTGGGAATGAAGGGTAGATTATTAACATCATGGACAGTAACAGGGATTATAGTGCCAACAGGCTTGGTGCTATTTGACATGTCATTTCCAGATGAAGATATGATGTTGGGACTTGCTGATGGAATGACAGAAGTGGTGTTTTGTTCCAACTGGAAATCTGGGGCAGCTTGCACCTCGATGTGAGTTGTAGTGGATTGGTGATTTGGAGCTGTGGTGTATTCAAGAGTACTTGCTGACACTGCCATGGCTGTATAAAACCAGGGTGTGCCCACTGTAGTAGAACTTCTACTTTCTGTAGAAGACACAAGAGCACTTGTGGAGGTCCGCTGGTGCTTATGAGAAGCTGTGGAGGACTCTGTGTGTGTAGGACCAAGGGTTGTGGTGGAAGTAGATCTTCCTCTGGTGGATTTTGCTGATGTGGAGATTGGCTTACTTGTTGTCGCAGTGTTCTTTGTGGAATTCCCAGTTTTGCAGGACTTGCAGCACAAGCGCTGGAAGCTTGGCAGGGAGCAATACTGCTGCAGCACATCCATGCGACAGAACGCAGAACGGTCGCCATGACAACGCTGTCCTACAAGACAAGAGACGAATTGGCTAAGACTGGGTTTAGTAATAAACTGTGAATATTTGAAGAAGGAATATATGCAGCTATTTGTACATTTCACACAAACCTGTTTGTAAACAAAGAAAAACTGAGCAGAAAAAAATTAAAACAAACTTATAATAGATGAAAGAAAAATGAAGGAAAAATGCAAATGTAGAAACTCTGAGTTATGAACTGACCAACAAGCAAATGTGAAAGTTTAAGAATGTATAAGAATATTACAAGATGAATCTTAGAATGATGAATGCTATACTTAACTGTCTCATCTACGGGTAAAAAGTTTAAACTGGCTGGATGATATAAAGGTCCTGTCACTACCACAAATAAAGCACGTTAAAAATGGTACGTTAAAGGAGAAATAAAAAAATCCCACCTTTACAGAAGAACAGGCAGCAAAGCAACAACATAAGAAACAAGCCAGCGGAAAACATTATTTACTGTTTTTATAACACTTTTTTTATTCCTAATTCTGCAGTTGATCATGACAGAAACTTAAAACAGTGAAATGCACGCACACCCCTCTTTAAACATACAGATAGAGTCTTCTTCAGAAAAATAAATTGACTATTGAAAGGTACAAGTTCACAGTAACTTTGGTTAAACACTTCTTTACTTTGAGAACAATTAATCCATTGGTAGTTCAGATGAACAGGTAAATAAATAAATAGATCATTGGTTAAATAAAATACAGGATATCAATGATAATGTAAAAACTGGCATGGCACATACATGTGTCATATATGAAACATTTACAAAACATTAATAAAGTTTCCCTGATAAATCAAAGTGCATATAGACGCAGTGCACGTAAGTCCATCTGAATATTCCCCGAACAATTTCCCCACAACAGCCAGCCAAGACGCAGTTAGGCCAGTGAAGTAACATGACAGTTACCCATAGTACATAATATTAGCATTTTTTTCTTATAAGTAAGGAGATAACAGTCATAAATGTTATTAAATACAGTAAACACCAATGTTTATTTACAGTATCTCACTGCAAGGTCTGGCTTTTCATAATATTTTTTTGTATCCACGGCTTTGAGCATGAAAATTCGGTTAGCTCGCTACATAGTCACAACAGAAATGTGTTTCACGATACAATGACGAGTCTGAAGTGATAAAGAAATGCTAAGTGTAGCTTTCTGTTAAAACGCTCTCCGTATCCAATGGGTTAGCGACCATTTTTGGATGTATGTGATTGGTTGGTTGGTTCTATTATACATTTAGTTTGAAGCTGCCTCTTGTTTTATGTGACAAACCAACAAACGTTTCTGTGTGCTAAGCCATGACTTTCACAGATAAATGCCGATACATTCAAACATAGTAAGGCATTGTACTTGCTTTCCATGCTTCTCCCGGAAAAATGAGCTTGGATGTAGGTGAAAATTCATGAGGTATATTTTCGTGTCATTTCTTGTATGGCCACTGGTAACCATTAAAACATACAGTACACACTTGCACACACACACACATTTCTCAATGGGCTCAATTTCTCCCACGCACAAGCTAAGATGCCACTGACATACACTGCATGCATTACTCACGTCGTTCAATGCGCGATGAATATGTAATGTGCATGAAATATAAGATGACTCTCTCATTCGCAATGAATCTGAAAAATGATATCACTTCTCTCTGAAAAACTGAGAAGAAACTGGCTGAGCAAGTCCTGCATTTTATATATATACACACACACATGTATATGTATATACACGTGTGTGTTGGTGTATATATATATATATATATATATATTGCCATATATATATATATATACATATACACACATCTTTATTTATGTCTATATATATGTTTAAATATTATATATATATGTCTTCCCCATCCCCGAACACTTAACCTCTGTTATTAAATAGCAATATTTATTCTGTATTTATGTAAAATCAATAAAAAAATACACATAACAGTCAAGAATTAAAGCGATAAATAGCAGTCAAAATGCTAATAAGCTACAGCTTATTCATGGTAAAACAAATTATTAATATTTCATATTATTGATACCCATATAGATTTATAGTCATATATAAATACAAATATATTTATATGTTTGTTTGAAGTTTGCAAGCACAAATAAGCTGCATTTATTGAATTTGTTAACAGTCAAAGAGAAGATGGAGGATGAGGTGGTTATGGCAACCGATCATGTGTAGTAAAACGACCCTGTTTATCAAGTTCCACCTCATGTTCACCATCGACCACCAGCACATACGATGGTGGTTCAACAGTACGTCCCATGTTAACAGCTCGTTTGTTTGAGTGTTTGTTTACTTGTTTTGTCCTGTCGATTTCCGAGAATGAACTAGGTTGTGAAATGAGCACTTAGCAAAGATTTCCTCATTGTGACAAGTTCACATTCACAATAAAGCTTTAGTTTTTTTTTTTAGCCACTTTTCTTTTTATATTTTTTCTCTTCACATCTTTAAGCTCAGGCAGCACCTCAAAACGGCTTTTGCCTCGAGAGCGTGAGCCGTATGGACACAGCTCGCAGTGGGCAGCAATCGACAACAATGCATCGCCCCCGCGAAAACCTCGGTTAGCTCCGCAAGCTGCCCGTCCAATCGCAACATCCCCGAATTTTTTAAATGTTTTGTCAACAATTTCTTACTGGCCAGCGTTCACAACACAGAGCTCCACAAAGGAGAGAGAGACATAGAGCGAGAGACAGAGAGAGAGAGAAACACAGAGACCTCCCCCTATCGGAAAACGCCCCGTAAGAGAGGACCACCACCCAGGAAAGAGAAGCGTGCAAGCCTCGGAAGAGGAAGGCAGTCAGGGGAGTTTGCCTTGAAGAGCCAGGCAGAGTAACAGAGGGAAGGTCCAGCTGAGGGACGAGAGACAGCGCAACGCCACCACATGGCTGGAGAGAGAAGCTTTACTTGACATCCTCTGCACGGGGGATTTTGATAACCACTGTATCAGGAAGTTGCCATGCTTGTTGAAGTCGGAAGTGCTTCCTGTCGTGTGTGAGAAGAGGAGAGAGTGGGTTCGAAGCGGGAAAATCTCGCAGAAAGCGAGTGAGACAGAAACATTGTTTAACCATGTTAGTGTTTTTTCATGTATAATGAATTAGTTTGTTATTAGTCAACAAAACTAAAGCAGGTCATGAAACTTTCATCAATAATGTTAACAAGCGTTAACTTTGTTTTCTTTGGTAAAGTGAAGAGAACTAAATGAGCCAGGACTGCCACTGGTCAGTCCTGGCTCTGAATAAATGTACACTGACTATACCAAATCAAAACATATGAAAACTTTGTGAGCAGAAGTGTTTTTACGCACGTGGGCAGGGATCCATCCTGCAGGGTCTAAATGCTGCTGGTTTTGAGTCTAAACAGGGTCCGATGGTGTTGTCACGGGTGTGACAAAACACCTGTCTCTCCTGAGTCCCATTACCACAGGTAACTGAGCACTACAAACACACAAACAAACCAAAACTATAAAACAGAATATATTCATGTTACAACCTATAAAGCTAATCGCATAGTAAGACAAAATATAGTACAACTATAATAAAGTAAAAACTTAGTTAGTTAGGGTGTGTGTATTAGTTTACCTGTGACCAGGGTCCCAGTCTCCATTCAGCGGGACACATGTTCCGGTTGCAATCTCTGCGGGATTCCGGCCGCTCATCGTTGCAGTAACGACTGCGGATGGATTTGAACTTGCCGTCACCCAGAGGCTGGACACAGCGTACGGAACGCGTCTGAGCGCCCGTCTTCCCACAAGATTTACTGCATTCACTCCACTCTCCAGCCACCCAACTGAACACACACCATCACAAACACACAGTCAGAGTGCAACAGTGGCACAACATCCAGCACAACAGCGACTGATGTGATGTCACAGTTGTATGATGTCACAGTGTCACTGTACTGCATTAACGTTTACGATACATTGTAATTTAGGAAGGCTGGCGCTGACATCTGCTGGACGTGGGAGATGATTACAAGATACCTTCAGTACAAAAAATGCTGCAATACATTTACAGATAATGTGTGACATTTCTGTCTGATTTCTGGACTATGATACTCTTGAATACACACACACACTCACATGGGCTGTGCACACTCTCTCAGGTAACAGTCTCTAAACAGGGGAGGGGGTTGTTTGACTTTCTCACAGAAGCGACGATGGACCATCCTCATCTCTGCGTTCTTACGGCAGCCGTACCGCGTCATCTGAATGCCTGTGCATAACCGAAATACACATCTTGAACATGAAACACAGTAAAACTTACACTATGAGCACAAGTGTATCTGACAACATGGCTGACAGCAACAGTTGCTAAGCCAGGATTGGTCAATAACGATTTTAAGGCAGAGCTTAACAAAGGGTCAATTACAGTTGACACCTAAAGACCTACGACTGATGGACACTAAAGGTTGTATTTAGATTAAATTATTCTATGAAAATGAGATTGTAGTGCCTCCTTGTGGTGTAACAGTGAACTACCTCCTCCACAAGTCTTTGAACAGGGAGTAAACCTCTTCACCACCCAGGAATACGGCACTGCGTTATCTGGGACCATGTTGTTCTCATTAGCGCCGTCACTCGATCTGTCACTGTCAGTGATGTATTTAATTGACACCTTCACCTTAGCTGACCCATGCATTCGGATCTAGCAAACAAATACAATGAAAGTCAATGGTGACAAAATAAGTCAAGCTAAAAGGGTGTGCGTGTCTGTGCGCTCACGTGCGTATGTATTTCTACAGGAGATTACCATGACAACAACATCGTTTTTCAGGGGGCCGTTTGTCTGAATGGTGTCCTTGTTGTTTTTGTTCTCATATTCCCACTCGAGACCTTTCTCTATCACCGAGCGTGTCTCTGGGAAGTCTCCATGTGCGTTGAGAAAGAAATCACCTGATGCTTTATTCCTAACAGCTATTCATGTGACAAAAAAAATAGAGAGAGAGAGACAGGAAGAGAAAGAGAGAGACGGAGACAAACAGGGAGAGAGACCCAGAGACAGAAAGAAGAAAGAGAGAAAGAGAGACAGAGAGAGACAGAGATAGACAGAGCAAGAGAGAGAAAGAGAAAGAGAGAGAGAGAGATAGCTTTATTAAGCCATTAAGCAAAACAGCAACAAATTCATACAAAGCTACAGGAAATCATTAGGCTTCACCTAAAATGTGAGATGTCCCATTGAGTTCCTGGATGAGGAGGTGTCTTGCTCCTCTGGGAACCTCCAGCACTTTAATGACACCTAAACCAAATGGAAACATCTGTTAATTAGTGCTTGTTTACACAGACTACTGCTCAGCTGCAAAACCTGCTGTGCTGCTCTGCTGTCTACACAGCAAAGGAAAAGCATTATTTGGAACGCTGTACATGAGTAGCGACTCAATGTCACACACATGCCGCTCCTCACAACTCATTTCGATTTCATTTGCTAAGCTAACAACATGATCCTCCAATAAGCAAAGCCAGCCCAGAAATGGTTTATTTTTAATTAATCAGAACTATTTACACAGATAGCTCTTGATACTGAATTAATTATATTTGGTAATTAACCTTTCTCTCAAGTTCATCTGCAATTTTTTTCACGGAGCTCTTCACAATGCATTGTGGGATTGCCTTTCCCATAAAGACTACATGCACTGATGCCTCAGAATTTGGCCAAAAGAAGGTATCTTAAAAGGCAACATAATCATGCTGCTTATCACCATTTTGGAATCATACCTATGATGGTATAAAATGCTGCCCACATAAACGGCTCACCAGGTTTTGGTGTGTCTGCTATTGTAGACGTACCTTTTTTCTCCGCAAAGGTGAAGTTAAACTTGTGAGTTTTGCACCTGGTTCCGTCCCCCCCACAGATCCCACACTTATCTTCCTGCAGAGCTGATCCAACCACGTTATCACAGCCCACTTTCTAAAGAGAAAGCCAAACCATTAGCAACAGTCTAAACACACACACACACACACTTACAAAACACACACAGGTATTCACCTCACAGTCTCCGTACACACACACACTGTAGGGATCTTTGTACGAACACTGTGTTCCAGGTTCCACTAGAGTCTGCATGTTCACCGCAGCTCGCGTCTCTTTGGATTGACAGTACAATTTGCAGCGTTGCTTAGCTGAGGAGAATAAAAAAATAGACAGTCCTTCAGTGATAGATGGAGATCAAGTGTTTACTGAGGAGGATTAACAAGAACATATATTCTAATATAAGCAAAAACTGTCTATGTATGGAACTTTACAAGCTTGGTTGCTAAATTGCATGAGTGTTTTTAATAAGAGTGTCTGTGCGGATGCTAGACATGTTCCGGCTGAAAGGAATTGTTTACTCAATTTGAAAATTTAGTTTTTAAATTTGAGCAACTATTTCCTGAACAGAAAATAAAGAAATGTAAATCTTTTAATAAAATAACAGAACATAACAAATCCCTACTTTACATACCATTCTAGTTTAATTTAGAACAGTCACAGCCTTAACAAAGTTACAGTAATTCCATGAGTTATATAAACACAAAGCACACTAAATAAGTGTGACTGCATCCCATAACCTTCAGATGGACTCACTGTGCATTATATCATCCCAGACCAATTCCCAGCATATGCCTGCACAATTCCAAAACTGCCTCCGGGGATACTAATATTCCAGAAGGAAATTCTGTTAAGTCTAGCTCAACTTCCCATAAAGACCAAAACATGCCCACAAACAATACAAAGCCTGTTAAATTTCCCAGCGATTTAAAGCGTTTACACAGGATGAAAGAAAAATGAGGATATTTCATCCACACAATTCAAAATCAAGGCCAATAGTGTAGATTTCACACGAGACATAAAAAATAAATCATGCAAAAAACAGTTACCTCAAATGAGTCCAAGTTCCATTTAAACTGCAGGACGTAAACCACAAAAGTTCCTGTGTATTTCTGTTTCTGATGTAACTGACAGAACAAGAGGGCTCATAAAGTTCCTCTTAAGAGTGAGATTTACTTTGGATGCCTGTGTTGGTCATAAAACTAAGGATGTCCACAGTGCTAATGACTCTGTGGGGACTACATGTGCTTTGCTCACATGTGTGGTGATGTCATAATCTATGTAGTAGTATACGTGGATGAAGGATGGGTTGGGGGGGTGAATGAAATCATAATTTCATGTGTGCCCACAGTGTAAGTAAGAACAGCTGTGTAGAGAGGCGTATA